>PNEQ01004114.1:102821-136235 GCA_003012365.1 Medauroidea extradentata
TTACCAGTGCAAGGGGAATTATTCTTCGCAATTGACGAAAGACCTGGAGTTCCAGAAGCGAGCGCGTATTTCACTGTAAACCGTGTGTTGTAAGCTGCATTGCAGGAACTGTACTTTTTCGGGCATACGTTCACAATATGATCACGTCATAAAAAGTTTTATATTACAGTATAAATAGGTTTCTTCGTCCACTCCAGATAATAATTTACCCTGAGTACAGGCATCCAATTTTGCAACTACCTGTATGATCTAAATACGATTCTGTGACATCAACAATATTTAGTCAGAAACAAACCTCAGTAAGTCATTTCGTAAATTTATTAATGCAAATTGTAGGTTATGACTTTGTCACGGTGGTTACAGATTGTAATCTCTGATACCCGTACTTTTTTCTTGTGTGCACACTCTGATATAACAAAACAGACTCTAGTAATAAGTAATTTAGTATTCCCTGGTTACCTTTCTGATCTGCAAGTTCTGTTAGTCTGTTAGTTGTACGAATACGACGTTACGCGTGATAATCATATCAGTTTAAAAGTTCTGAAGAAGTAAAATTATAATTTTATTTCTGCAACAAACATTGGTCAACGTTCGGTCATAGAAAGTAAAGTCGTTTCCTGAAATTTGTTACCTAGTTTTTAAATTATCAATTTACTGGTAAGAGTTACAATAATCTATCTACTTGTTAAATTTCAAAAATAATAATAATAAGCCGTAACCGCACAATTTAATATAAATACCATGAAACTATAAATACTGATTTATTACCGATTTCTTACATTACTAACGTTACTTAACCAACAAAAACAATATTTCATTACGAAAAAAAATTTAAAGAATTTTAAGCAATTTCAACCTTCGATAATCATAATCGAAAACCTATCATTCGTAAATCAGAAATAGCTTCTGAAAAGTCTCAGAGATATTAATATAAGTAATAATTATTTTATTTGTGAGGTGATATTAAATTTCGTCCTTCTTCCTTGAGTGTGTCAATATGTAGATGTTTGGGTATGTGATTCTTTCGCTGAATCCTTTTGAACCAGTACTTAATAATTGCATTTTACTCTTATGAGTTTATTCCTGATCTGTTTGCATGTTCAAAACGGCAGTAATATGAAAACATATTTTCGAATAAAAGAGATAGCAGAGGAAATATTTTTGAGACTTTCGTCAAGCGCAATACATTATATGTAGAAATATAAAATTATTTTCATGCATTTTGTACATGCAATAGTCATAGTTTTGAAATTATGGTCTTTTTAACATTTTAGATAATGTAATGTATCTAAAGAAAAGCTTTTTAAAGACATTTCTAAACTGTAAATGTAGTAGTTTGTAATATCCCTCGAAATTAAGTTTTTTTTTCGGTTCATGTGAGTGCATATTTTTCAAAACATAAGCCACTTATGATATTTTTGGCGATATCAAATATCTTAAGAATAGTTTAACTCATGTCAAATGTTATATTACGATATTTATCGTTTAAATTTAAATATTATTTGGCTTATTATTTTAAGTATATTACTTTTAAGGTAACATGACATTAGTGAATACGTATATTTTATTGTTTTCGAGATTTACTGCGGCAATAACAACAAAAATCATTTTGGAAGTTATAACCCAAACAAAATTTTAAATACTACTCATTACTGTAGTTCTTCCAGGTTATAATACGGCATGGTGTAGGAATGTGATATAGTAAAACAGATTAAGTAACGGCATAATGAGCGTCATATTTAGATTCACATATTTACATTTTTTACTTATTCTGATGTCTGAATATCTTCAATTGATTTTCCTACTAAACCATCTAGGAATTTTTCATTATATTAATGCAAACCCAGATACACTACATATTTTATTTGTCACGTAGCTAGAAGTGTGTTGTGAATTACGTTTCAGGGTGGAGGGCTTGTTGTTGAATTTTGGTAGGTCAGGTATCACTACGTAACCTCACATGCACTGTGTAATATTCCTATGGTAGTGTGTGTATACAAGTGAACCGTCCGTAAAATAAACACTAGTAAGTTCTGTAGTAAGGTAGCAAGGTGTATTCCAATAAAAATTTCTATGTTACATTGCCAAACTCCTTTCGTCTTCCATTCCATACATAGCTAAAAACATTTTTTTCTCCTGCAGCTGCTACGTTATCTGCATTGCCTTCTGGGTTGTTGAAAATAAGCAATTTCTTTCTGAAGTGCCTCATTTACTTGCAGTTTATGGAAGACTGATTTAATTTTTTGCCATAAGGGGCAGAAGTTGAATCACAGCCTGTGAATGCATGCAGAAATAATGTTATCAGCCATGGAACCTAATGATTTCTGAAATATATGACTGCTAAATACTCGTGTCTTGTTACGACCAGGTATGAGCATATGTGATTCAGCCGTTGCATGATGTATCATTAGAAGCGAGATATCATTTTATTTTCCTACTCTGACTGAAGGTCCAGACTCAGCCAACTCCGTTGCAGTTAATAAAATTAACACATATGCATCTCCAATGGCTTCCTGAACATGATATTTAGCTGCATGCATATGTTGCTTTAGAAGAGAGATTAGTTTTTTTTTTTCTTTTCTGAGAAATTCTCCTTGAGATGAGCAAACATGTGTTTTCATTAACAGTAAAATCTGGAGATGCTTTGTGTCTTCGCCAGTTCTCTTCATCTTTTACGCAAGGGCTTACTATCATAACGATCGAAAACTACATGGCATGTTCCATAATGATGTTTCGTATAGGCCACATACCGTTCACATATCTCACCATATGTTGCCGGGTGGAACCGCACAACCTTGTGTAACAAGTGACCACCATAAATATCATAAGTAGCATTGGTTGGCAAATCTTGTTTACTGGGCCATACTATTTCCAGTACACAGATCAGTGACAATTTGATACCCTTCCGCACTGATACCTCATCAAAGAGTGATGGTGGTTGACCAGCCAACTCGTACTTCAAGTACTCTGCAAGTTCATCACTTCGGACAATACATAGCATTCGATGAAATAGTTGGTTTGAGTTAATAACCAACACATCACAGTGAAATTTTATTGCTCTGTGGAATATAGCCAGTGGTTTAGCTCTACAATTCCATTTCACATGATATTCGCCGAAAGACTTGCCAACATTACTTTTAATGACAATAACCCGATATTCAGTGCGTTGTCAGAGTTCACCGTATTGTCATTCATAACACCAGTGGATAAAGAGCACAGTTACATAGAGTTTCTGACAAAAGGGTTATGTAGTTGGAACAAAGACAAGAATGAATGTAGGTTAGCTCTATCACGTTCCTGTCTTCAAGATCGAAGGTCAACATTCTGATCTGACGTTGTACTAGTAATTCCACCAAATTCATCGATTTCATCAACTGTTCTTGAGGTCGTTGGCATATCATGTATGCACTTTGCGATTGTTGTTGCAGATGTTCCTGTACCATGTGTTAACCCACCGGTACTTTTCATTGATCTCATAAGCACTTGTTCTATTGTAATGTCTGACCAGATCCCTGACCAGTACTTGTCAGACCTCCTTAGGGTGAAAAAACCTTGTTTCGGAAGTTTGCTGAATTCAGCAGGCTCCATTCTTTTCATTCAATTCCAGCATTGATTGAAGGCATATGTGGCCTGATTTTCCATAATTTATTGTCCAGCAGAATGAAGGTATGGTAACATTTGTTTCACACCAAAAATAAGAAGCTCCCAATCACCACACCCTTCTGCTCTAAATAAACATGTGATTTATATTCACCACGTCCATGTATTGCACCCATAACTTTCCAGTACGGCCACCTGTATTTACAGCTTCTTCGGTTCTATTGTGTAGGTGTCTACATAGTGTGACCACATGCTCAGTATCAACCACAGTAGCAATATCTGCCGAATTTGTCAGCAAGGTTTATATAGCTGGTTTTGATACTTTGAGCAATGTTTTGTTTAAGTTCTCTTCCAATAGAAGACATACGAGAGCACTTTCTGTCAGTAAATGAACACGCACTGCTTTTGAGTATGCTTTTCCATTCAACATACGTATTACACTATTTTTGGCATACATTGTTTCCCATAAAGTTTCTATACCACTTCCTTGCATGATCTCGCCAATAGTCCCCAGGAAAGATGAAAGAAGGTGATACCCTCCAAGGCGAACAATCACACGAAAGAGAGGGCTCTCAGGTCCAGCAGCCAGAACGATTTCAGCAGACTTAGAAATCAATGGCTGATCGAAAGTTACCGTTACATGTGACTGGCCTATTGCAAGAGCTTCTCGCGATGTTTGCAGAATACAGGTATAAATAGATGAAAGGTTGTTTGGATCTTGATTGATAAATGGAAGATGCAGTATTGCTGACACTTCCTAAAGCTTGGCTGTAGTTGCTTGTTCGATGAAGCCATTCCAGTTCGAGCGAGGGAAAATGTTAAGGCATGTTCCTGACATCCACAACACATCTAGTTGGTATGCTATGTCAGCACTATCTGGTTTTATGAAAATCTCACTAACAACTTTACACACGAGTGTGCTGTATGCATTCTATGATGGTAGTTTGTAAGCACATAGGTACTTTTGTAAATCCATAACCGGCTAACTAACCAGCTTGAATAACGTCATTCCTTGGAATGGGCTTGTCTGTATAGACAGCGTTTGCCGGTGTTTCACATTTATACCACCAATTGTATGAAATGTGTGATGTCCGTCAACTGTGTTAAAATTATGATCTGCATTGTCGTAAACAAACAGTAAATCGGCTTCGTCAAGACTGTTGGTGTACCCTACTGCGTGACTGCCGATTCAAATCTAACAGTTTCTTTGATTAAAGAATTAAAGCCTAAATTGGACAGCAAGTCAATAATCATTTTGGAACCAAATCGCCTATGAAGGTGTCATAACCGTAGAGGAGAAACAAAAGACCTAGGTCGAAGTGCTGCAATGACAGCATATTGTACAGTAAGCAGTTTTCTGTGGTTTCGTTTTCGTTTCTCATTTTCCGTATTTTTGTTAGTCTTGAGCAAAGTGGAAAAAAAAGTTTGGCATAATTCAGCAACAAATTCCAGGCCTCCTGGTTTGATTTGCTCTGCTTCTGGAAATGTTTCAGTATTATATGGTTTCAAAAATATTTCCTGTCTTATGAGATTTGTAGCTGTCTCACAATTATCTTTTTTTTTCATCCTTAATATCTTGCTTTCTTTCAGAATATAATTTTTCCGTGAATATTTTGTCCCTTACTCACGACAGACAAGTTATGGTTTGTTTACCAGGAATTTCTGTGACAGTTACACGATCATTAAAGTAGCTTTTAAATTTTCTTCTAAGGTGAACTGCACTGTAAGGGGTGACAGATGAATCTATTGCAGAAAGTATTTCAAGAAGTTCATTTAATGTAAATTAACAATCGTCATTGTTCTCCAGAAAGTTACATAGACTCTGAAAAGCAAGATCTCTCTTTTTCTCGTCATCTTCAACTTGTTGTAGGCCTATTTGTTCCTGGTTTTGAAGACCCAGGTATTGGAAATCGCTGGTAGCACTGCCAGTGGTAGCGACCCTCCTCAGCTACAAGATCAATAACTCCATGTAACCGCCTTTCTACCTCTGTGGCCCGTTCGCAATGTTTCCTATCATAAACAAATTTGTGGATATTGTGTGCTAAGTTCAAGGTAGTGACATCGCTCTAAGCCTCTTTCTTGGGGTTTCTTAACTTACTAACGTCGGTGCAAGGACGTTCACATAAAAAACATTCAGATTTAAAATTAAAATCTGTTCTCTGTGGTTGTGTTTTACGTATTGACCTAGAGCATACTTACACGCGTCTTGTATAATCTTTTCTGGTCTATGTGCACAGTAACTTCTTCAGAATTGTCAAGTTTAGCTGCTATTCCATCACCCCTAAACCGACTGACCCATTTAACCGTCACCATTGCCCCACGTGCAAGGCTGCAGGGATGGAGATGACACTCAGCCATTTGTGAATGTATAACACACAAAAAAGCCACTATCATTGATGACGTTTCCTTCACACCTAATAACTACGCAATTTTTCATATGTTCGTGCTCCTATATATTTACCAATCAGCTGACTTGTTTCAGATTATTTGTTATGAAACGCACACGTTATTCTCATCATAAACAAAAAGAGGATGATAAAATTTGCCAGTCATTTCGACTTCCTTTCCTTTGACTTCAGTCATCACACATGTACAAAAAATTAACGATAGGTTTTAGACTTGCATATAATTTAAAAGTTTAACAAATTTGCAACAACATTTGTTTGGACCAATTTCCAAAATGTTTTAAGTTTGTTTTGCTAATTTTGTATTGAAAATTATATTTCCCTGTCAAGTAATGATGATTTTCCATTTCAGCCTAAACTTTTCAGGAAGTGGCGGGTCGTAATAGAAAACTGTGTCTACATTATATTTCAAAAATTATGTGCAGAATAGATTTTAAAAAATTATGATTCTGTGACCTAATGTTTTCGAGTTACATTGAAAAATTTAAATGTATTCGTAAAATCCAACATGGCCAGATTTAACCACGAAATGTGAGAAAACCCGCAACTGGGTTTTTTATTTTATTTTGTTGATGCTATTAAACTTCGAGTAAAAGAATAAACAAACTCATCTTTTTATTGGAAATGTTTGGATTTGCCTCTTTTTAACCTAATTGCACTGTACTAAACCCCCAGGAAAGGACAATAACAACATGCTACCCAGGTAAAACGGAACTTACCGACTTTTTATTTTTGCATGTAAACACGAGAACTTCTATATTATTAAAAATAAAACATCGCAAACTAATTTTTTAGGGTATTCGAACGTATTATATTTATATATTACACGGCTTATGTTTTTATGCACTGATTAATTAAAACATTCGTAATGCTACTTGTTAAGTAGAATTATTGTTACGAAATACATATGTAGAATAAATTAAATAAAGAATTAACACTTTTTCCACTATTTCCATAAAAATCCTGAAACATGAGTTAAACGGGAAATGTGGTCAAAATTGACAATATAGTATAGATAAGCCACAGAATTTCTAGAAAATAATATTCGACTTGCGATTTGCATAGCGATTTAAATTTTTTGTTCAATTTCCAAGCTAAAGTTTGTGCTGTTCGTTTGGCCTCTACTTTCTTGAAACACACTCACACATGTTGAATTCCTGAAGTTTGAGACGCTATGTGCCTCATTAAATTACGTTCGTACGCTATGAAAGTGGCCTGAAAAAAGTAAAGAAAATTATGTAACTTGGAAACCTAAAATATGTTGTTATATTGTATTGTGGAGAGACTTACTTGTTGTAATGAAGCTGGAACCGGGTTGCTGAGCAACGCAGCGTATGAAAACGAAGTCTGTGCCGAGGTTATAACGACCTGCATAGATTACTTTTGCACTTCACCTGCCCTTCCGGGCAATTGACGCTCCAAAGCAGTGTGGAACACGGTCTGCCAACTGAACGTGGCTGATGTGACGTCACGGCGCGGTTGCCACGTTTTCCGTCTGCGCCAGGGACGGTTTCTGTTTGCAACATTACTACGTGAACGTCGAAGAATTTCAAGAAAGGTTCCAGTACAGGAAGCCAGCTTGCCGCCTGCATTTGAAAATCTCACCGATGATTGGTTTACGAACTTTGGGAAGAGAGTCATTTCCACTATGAAGAGGGGGACCCACTGTGGGAACATCAGATTTGGCGAACATACGAGTTAGGGACGTCATGTTGTACGCAAGAGTAATGCCATGCGAAAATTTGGGGTAATGTCAGATTAAGATAATTAACTTAATCATGGACTTAGGCAGTTTATATTGCAGGCAGTTGTAGTGAGAGATGAGTTTAACGATATTGGAAATTGTGCCCATAGAGCTCGTAACTGTATATCACTTACTGTTTGACTAAGAATTTTCGCGGCAAGTAATGTTAGGTAAACTTTTAATGTAACTATTGATATATATGATGTGAGGTTACATTATGAAAGGTGATAGATCGGTTGTCATATTAGAGCAAGGCTTTAGCACCATATTGGATACACAAATAATTGAGATAGATATAAATAAAAGTCTTGGTCACCATCATGAAATTAATTTAATTGTCGACATTTAACTTTCTAACTATTTTGCCTAAAAGAGCAGAGAGAGTTCTCTGTAAAATTTCTAGTGCCCTAGTGGTAAATTACCCGTGTACTGTTTATATCCTGTCATATTTACTATAACGAACAATTTATTCAAATGATGTGATAAGGATAGAACTATTTATGGTTCTCAAAAATAAAAAGGATTTATAATTGAGTTGTTCTATTCAAAATCTTTCTAGTCACATTTTGTAAATTGTTAGTATTGAAAGCATATTGTACTCATGTTTTTTGTGGGCATTTCTTTAAATAAAAAGGAAATCGGAAAGAGTTAAGCCCTAAATATATATATATAGGGAGAAGACAAATTATCTTCTCATTTTCGTCAGTATATTTCTATATTGATTTTTTTCTTCTTGCTGTCTCTTGTTTGCTGCTGAGGTGGGGAATGTGTGCCGTCAGGTATTAAGGGCAGTGTCACGGGTGCCAAGTTTTTGAGACTTAATTGCTTTAAATGTGTTACAACTTGTTGGATGACTTGCGATATCTAATTGTTCTTTAAATTTTCGAATTTAAAAAGCATTACATCAGAAATCTTAAGCTCAACATGTTCGTTTTCCGTGTTAAAAATATTTCCTAAAGTAATATGTTTTGTTGACTCTTTCCAACTAGATTTGGTGGTGAATTGCCACTTCGGAGCTATTTTAAAATGTATCACTTTAGTCTAACGTCAGCGTTCTAAATATCTGTTCGGCTTAAAAATATGTCCTAGACCACACTTGGAACTCTAATATGTGTCAACTCACACCCATATCATGCACTCATTAATGGAATAGACTGTACCGGGTAGCCAACATAATTTGTTACTCCTTTCTTCTAGACTCACCTACTATGGGTTGGTGAATGCACGACAGAAATACTACAGCCTTCTACACCTGGAAGGTATCTAGATTCACATAATTGGTAGATATTCTGTTTCAGCCCCACTCGTCCAGAGTTGCTGTGGTCTTTTGCTACAGACTGGTGAAATGACTGAAGCAGTTCATTGGTCGTCTATTTTAAATATGGATTATTTCTTGGTTGATGCCTTTAGTAGACGTCTCGAGTAGCTGCCTGAGTCATCCAGAGTTGCCGTCTTCTTCTACTACAGACCGGTGACAAGACAGCAGCATTAGTACGGCCATCTGCACCCGAAATATGTCTTAGTTCATGTCCTGGGTAGATATATACAGTGGTTGCCTCACTCGTCTGGAGTTACTGTCATTTAAATAAAACCATACTGAAATAAAATCAACTAAATTTGACATATCTCTGTTTTATATATTTCATAATCTTTAATTTTATCATACAACAAAGGTTCCTACCCACTGCACAATTGATCTTAAATGCGCAAGCATTAAGTAACGTGTCCAGATAGGCAAGCCATTCCGCGTCGTTAAGAGTGTGTGGTATATAAATAAACACTGAAAACATCAATTGATTTCTACGCTTTTTTCGAAGCCAATATGGATAAAATACTCAATGACAATCCTAGATAATGGTATTTGTCAACTTTATGAATACATACTCATCCAGAATTACTTATTCGTTACGCGTGATCTCTTGCGCCGCAGTTATATGCACGAGGTTCCGGCGTCAGAGATTGTGCCTCAGAAGATCGTAACACTGGAAACAATTTTGTTTAAAATGTTGGCTAAAACTGTTATCTAGGATTGCTTTTGTTAAAATTTCGCAATTTGTCTTCAAGAAACCTACAGTCATAGATTAATGCCTTTAGCGTTGAATTATATACCACGCCCTCTTAAGACGTTACGCGCGGAAAGATACAGACTGGTGACAGGGCAGCAGTTGTATTATGGCCATTTAGAACCTAACGACGTCTTGGTTCAGGTACTGGAGGGGTATATATATATCACTAGTCACTGCTCCCCCCCCCCCAAGAAACTCTCGTCTTCTGCTAGAGACTGGAGACAAGATAGCGGTGGTACTTAGGTGATCTACACTCGAATTGTGTCTTGGCCTCGTGTGTGTGTGTGTGAGTATATATATGAACACCGACTGACTGACTGATTGGCTGACTGACATATCAAACTGCAGCCCAAAACACTAAACCTAGAACGGTGAAAATTTTTGTGTGGATTCCCCTCAGCTCGTAGGCGAGGACTAAGAAGAGATTTTTCGAAATTTGACCTCGAAGGGGGTGAAAAAGGGTAAAATGTATTTCCGAAGGAACGTCGATAGAGCTCGACCCCAAAAACCGATCATCGTGATTTTCACTTTAATAGGACTTTCATAAAAATGCATATTGGCCAATTTAAGGGTTTTTCGAAATTCAACATTTAAGGGGGTGAAAATACCTTAAATGTGTTTCCAATTAACTATCGATATCCATTGAATCCTCCGGTATAAAGAGTTGGTATTCACTTCAAAATATTGCTTACGTAAATACCCAAAAAGTAGTTTTACGATTTTTTGAAATTCGACCCCAAAGCAGTAAATAGGGGCACACTGTGTTTTTTTAAAATCATTTATATCATTGAAACACAATTGGCTATCGTCGTGATTTTTACTTTAATTGGTTACGTATACCAGTGTCTATGACAGGTCTCCAAGACGTTTCTAAATTCTTCGATTAAGGGGGTGAAAATACGTGAAATATGTTTTCGATTATCCCTTCATATCTATCGAACCAATCGAGATATCGAAGTGCTCTTTGATTTAAATGTATGCTTTTGTAAACCACCCAAGTACCATTAAAATATATTTTCCATATTCGATCCTAAAGAGGTTAAAAAAAATGTGTAAAATGCGATTGAGATTCACAATCGATATGTATCGATCCCATTGAATTTATATAGCGACGTGATTTTTGTTTAAGATTGATGCTTACTCAAATACCTGAAAAGCAATTTCAGGAATTTTCGACATTCATCACCTTATGAGGTCAAAAGGGTGAAATGTGGTGAAAAGTGTTTTCAATTAATCTTCGATATAGCTTGAACCCAGCGGGCTATTGTCGTGTTTTTCACGTTCAAGAGACACCAGTAAAGCTGTCTAAAACGTGATATAAGATTTTTTCGAAATTCACTCTCTTACGTGGTGAAAATAGCTTGAATGTGTTTTAGATAAATTCTCGATATCTATCGAACCCGTCGAGATATACAGTAAATGTTTACTTCAGGATGATGATTACAGAAATGATCGCAAAACAGTTTGAAGATTTTTCGAAATTTTAAATCTCAGTACGGGCTAACGTCGTGATTTGCACTTCAGTTAAATACTTATACAAATGGCTAGGATACGCATTAAAACATTTCGAAATTCGACACCCAAAAGGGTGAAAAAGCACAAATTTCGTTTTCCATCAACCCATGATATCTATCTAAGCAGAAGAGATATTGAGGAGTTGTACCGTTAGAGTGATGTTTACGAAAGTATTAAAAATTAAATGTTATTTTTTTTACTTTATAATATAACTTGATCATTAATAATAAAACGAAATTTGTAAACTTTCAAGACAGACGATCCGAAAAGCATGTACGAGCAGCGAGATGTAACTTATACGTGATTTTCACTCTACAATAACCTATCGAGATGTGGTATTGTACAACCTCTATGAGCCCAGGACATGAATATTTTATTTTTAAATTAAATTTTATTTTCATGAATTATTTCGACGTTCTATTCTACATCCCGGGAAGTTCTGGGCTCAAATTCCGTTAAATGCTGCATGCGAACGTTCTATTCTGACACAAAAACTACAAGGCAGATCGAATTAGTGCAATTTACATGTAGCCGTTTAAAATGGGTAAAATGGATTATGCAGTTCACTTTACACTTAGGTTCCTCGACAATATCAGCTCTCATATACCATGTCACTAATCTCAAGGTTGGGGCACCAATACGTTTTGCGAAACCTTTTCCCACCAAAACTTTCTAAAGGCATTAAACTTCAAGTGAATATTTTGAAAATATGTAATTGAGGGCACCGTAACCAATGGTTGTGCGCAGCGCAAATAGACGTTATTCATTCGATTAACCACTTACATTTAGGTATCTGTAATTACCCCACAACGTAAAATAACCAAAGCTTTAAATAAGGCCCAGGCTAAGTCGCTGTTAGTGGCAGGGACAAACTTTAGACTGCTTTTCGCGTGGACAGCTATAGCTACTTATCCTCCTGCAGATTTAGTTCAACTAGCCGCTTGGACATTCTAAAGATTGATGATTGAAGTATTTATCTTGTGTACAAAGATGTTTTTCAGTTAAAGAAAGAAAATATTATCAGTTTCGAATAATACTCGCGAGCAGAGCCGCGGGGACTGCTATTATATATATATATATATATATATATATATATATATATATATACATATATATAATTAATTTAAGAATATTTAAAACATTTTTAAGCTTTTTATTTATATCTATTAACCAAAACAAGAACTAAGCTCAGAAATATGTTTAAAGAAGTTTTACTAATTTATTGTTATTTTGAGAAATATTTATTTATCTCTGGGAAAATAATATTCGCTAGGTTATTATGTCATGAACCAACAGTACCACAAAACTATTGAGTATTCTTTGTGTCACCTTTTATGTATTAGAGTACTTTAATATCTTTCGAAAATGTCCACAGGTAACACGACTTTTCCTGTAAAAGTAATTTTTAAATACACTTCATTAGGCCTACTCTATTTGACTCTCAGTTTTGTTTCCAGTGATATTGCTGATAAGTCAACAACGTCATCGATTCTTCACAAGGACGCATTAAACTCCTTAAATCGATTTATATTCACAGAAAAAACGATTTCATATAAATTAGTTTCTTATTTTCCCTTGTATTATACGTTTATAACTGCAACAAACATTAATATGTAGAAGTTTTAGTGACGTACGTAATTATGAGAAAATCGTTCTAACTTTTCATCATCATCGCCAACTTTTTTGGGTTTATACATTGAATAATAGTCTATTCACAGTTATGTAAAAATTCATATTCATCTTATTAAAGAAGACATATTAATAATTGCATGGAAAAATACATACGTTATATTTCAACTATCACCCGATAAATACAGAAACTTTATAGAATATTTAATTGTCTCAGAGTAAGTGTGCCAAATGTTAAACTGTAAAACACACATGGGAACGGTTAGTTTATTACAAATATTTTTATTCTAATGATAACATTGCAAAACCACTTTATAATTAAGAAGAAATATTTCCCCTTGCTAATAACTGAATAACTGTATTGTTTCATGTTTTCTCCCAACAAGTGCCTTGAGCGTGACGAATGCTGGAACATATTCAATTAGTTGCATGGCTAGATAAACCGCGCACTACGGATGTCAAGAGAGCGACATGAGTACTCGCCCTTGACAAGTTGCTTTATCATCAAGACTGCCACTGGTGGTGATAGAGGCGGCGGTCATCACTTTCTTGGGACTCATACGAGAAAAATACTGCACACACAGTTTACGTAATCAGTTCACTTGGTTTCACTAGCGACAGAAAAATGTGTCCAGTTGGTTCCAAGCCAACAATCTAAAGTCATGCCTCCAACAAGCTATCTAACTGCTCTACAGCAGGAACACAGGTGACAGGGTTTTAGAATAGTGCCATTTCCGAGCAATATAATTACCAACCTTGAGCTTATAAATTCCGAGAAGTTCTGAATATCACTCATGAGACATTGTAGAAAATACCAAATTATCTAACATATTTGCACAGATAATGTTACATATTTAGGCTATTTTTGAAACATTTCATTCCATACCTTCTTGCGTAATACCTCACCCAAATTATCATCGATCACATCACAGCAAAGTAAATGTTATAACTTAAATTCTTGTAACATTCTCAAAACCACTAATTCTAAAAAATTGGCGTAATTTGTTAATATTCTAAATACATACATTCTATCTCGTCATGGCAGTTCATTGCAGGTTACATCCTGGTACATAGTCTATAGAATTCATGTATGCTTTTCACTATGATCATAAATATTTTTGAGAAACAGTCAGTGCTGGATAAATAATCTACTCCGATGGGTAAACACTAACTCATACGTTATCTTCGTGAACTGTGCTCTTTGGACTTTCTGCGCAACTGGTGAAGCCACTCTGCTGTCTCTGTTATCTAATTCCAGCAGAGATTTACACAAGCATACTGTTCTGTGACAAGCATACCGAAAATGCTTAGACGTTTATATTCTGACCCAAGAAATGTAATTCCTTTCCGCCTTAGTCAAGAAGTAGAATAATTTAGACGATTCGGTGACGGGTGCTTAAGTATACAGGTGCCAAGGCCAACTCGAACCTTTAACTCGGTGGTCGGCTAGATATATATGCTATGTCATTCCTTTTTCACCTCAGCCTTTTTAATTTTTCTTTGACATTTCAAGTTTTCCTTTCACCCTTAACTCTAGAACAGCCTACGATAATCCGATACAATGTCTAAAATATAAAAAGTGATGTCTCCTAAATACCAAGAGTGACGTTATAAATTTACCTTCACAAATATGTCTGCCTCTATGCGCCCAAAAATGTTAATATCTGGCTGTCTGGTCAAAGCGAGTAGTTGATACACATTTCTTAACACCTGCACAAACATTTTAATTGTATTTTTACCCTTTGTCTATGTGTAATAATTTATTGTGTATACTTTTTTCGACAACGAAAGTCGTATTATAAGAAAATTATTTCATTAAACTCCGGTAAAACATATTTTGTGAACAACGTTGTTGTCCATAAGAAACACTGAAGCCACACCGCATTTTGTTACTGCATAATTTGAAATTAATTGTGACCTATAAAATATCCCGCATTGTATTATCAGTAATTTCTATACTTTAGTGTGGAAAGCCCGTTGAGTCAATCAGAATTATTACACTGCAGAACAGTAAATAAAAGAAATACTTGTGTAGTAAAATTTATCTACGATATTCCAGCAAACGTAACATTGAACACAAACATATCTAGTCAATGAAGTTAAAATAACTCACTTAAGAAGAAATGAAAAGTTAATAAGATTTCCTTACCTATCAAAACGTCTGAATATGATTATTGTTTTTTTTAATTCAGCGGGGAAACATGTCCTTCAGTGTAATATGCTGTATGAAATTCGCCATTGTAACATGTCATTATGTAGGGATGCCTAATCTTATGTGTTTAAACCATGAACAGTCCACGAAATGTATATTAATTTCGAACATCATTAGGACTATTTGCTGACATTTTAATTATCATCTTAGTTTAATAGTTATTATGTAATGTAACATTCAATATAAGTGCATAATATGTATATTTTCTTAAATTAATGTTAAAACAATGTTTAAATAATTGTGAAAAATTAACTTAAGAGTATTTCTTGTGAGTGAGTTGGCTAGACCGAGAAGGATAAACATTCACAGTATCCTATGAGAACGGGATAACTTATTTGCTCGCTGTAAAAAATTCGTCTTTTAACTTTGGTAGAGTGTAAATATGCTTGTGAAACAGTACGACGTGTTGTTAAGGGGGCGGTTCATCTCAGTTTTCAACGTCTTTTATTATTTTTATATTTGTACCAGATATTTTTTTTTATTTTCTACATAAATTGTGATTAATTGTTCCTCTTAGGAAATTCGTATATCTCTCAAATTGTTTGCATAATGAGTCGTAAACGTCAAAATTTGCACTTTATGGTTTTATGTACGCCACTAAAACCAACTGACATACCAAACCTAAAAAATTCACAGCGTATAACATTATTGTAGGCTGTGATTTGACAAACATAAAAACAAAAAATAAAATGTTTTATATTTAATTTAAAATGCTGAGTTTTGCAATGAGAATTTAAAAAATTTAAACTACTTTTTAAAAATACAAATTAATATTTTTTTTGTATATTTATATGTGTTAAATCATAGCCTACAACATTTTTATACACTGTGAATTTTTTCGGTTTTGCATGTCAGTTGATTTTACAGGCGTACATAAAACCGTAAAGTGCAAAATTTGACGTTTACGACTCATTACGCAAAAACTGTGAGAGATACAAACATTTCCTAAGAGGAAGATTTAGGGCCGATAATAAAATCTCTTTCGAATGATAACCAACTGCTATCTATCCCCATAGAGAAAGCATTGGAGGGCAGTTGGTTGTCATTAGAAAGAGGTTTATAATATCGGCCCTTAGTCACAATTCATGTTTAAAATAAGAAAATAAATATCTGGTACAAATTTAAAAATAAAAAAATTACTTTAATAACGGAGGTGAACCCACGCCCTTAAATGCGATGTTGAAGATGCTCCCCAGAGGTTACTGAGAATGTGATTATTCTTTTTTTTTTTTTTAATTCATTTGGGAAACATGTTCTTCAGAGAGATATGCTGTGTGAAATATGCCATTGTAGCATGTCATTACGTTACGACGAGGTCCTGAGGAGCCTGTGTCGTGACTTAAGGAGGGTATACCATCACCGTTGTCGAGGACTACATTTGACTTCGGTATGAAAACGCTTACCTTTTGACACACGAAACACGTATATAGCTGGCACCATATAGGCTGTAACATTGTAATAACTAGCATCAACCCGAAACACTCACTATCGACGTTACGATACTAACTGAACTAACAGTTTTGGATAACTTTTGGAAACCTAGACATAAAGGATATTTAGCTTCCGACTGTAGTAGCTTGTGAACGTGTAGATTTTCTGAGGTTAGGAGTGTAAAATTATTGCCAGTTCCAATGAACATTATTTATAAGCTTATATTTTGCCGTCGTTACCAGCTATATAGTGGTACACTTGCGTAGCTAACTTGATGTGGTAATGATTAAGTTATGGTTATATGTTTTGAATTGCACTCACCTTCCTATATCATGATAAATCAGAAATTAAAAATTATAATTTTCATGATTTTGTTTTATTATTGAGTTTGTTGGCTGTCCGGTGCCCTCTATCCCATTTTTTTAATTTAACGAACACATTCTATGCTATTAAGCCAACTTCAAGGAAGTTATAGTTCATTCGCCGAGATGTGAGATTTGTAGTTTGTAAAAAAGAGTGCGTGATACTAGTATAAGCGGTAAGGGGTGTACAAGCTATTAACCAGCACACGCTGCTGCAGTGTGACGAGAGTTAAATTGGTGGCTGGTCAAGCGAGTGTTCGTATTGTTTTCTGATAATGTTTTAATCAGACAGAAACGTTAGCTGTAAATGTGTTTCACTGTTATATTCGAACGTAAGTAAACACATGTATGCCCAACTAAGGCTTTTATGTACTGTTTATTCACTTATATATCGTAGATCGTGACACATACACTGCATGCTCGGTATAATAATTATAACTACAACTCGCGCAGCATGAATTATTTCAATTACATGTAAACTTTGCATAATGTCTATAAAATGGTTAGTGTCAAAGTATCTTATGTTACTGTTTTGTTAAAATTATGATTTAAATATCGTTAATGTTGAGTGAATGTTTTTAAAAAATTATTTTACGGGTTCCATAACACTGTCAGTTGCACAATACCTATGGTTTGATAATAACAACGGCTTTGATAATATTAATGAACGCCTGTTACTTAATTACATCGATCAGTATCGTGGATATTATCGAGAATCGTTCGTTATGCACCAAACATCGAAAATGTCAATGTCACATGTCGTTGTTAACGTTCATGAATAGTTACAGTATGTGTGTCAACATTAGTGTCGATTATTTTGCATTTCTTCCATACCACACTGGTAAGACATTGTCGTCTACCTGAGAAATATGGTTTTACGCCCGAATTACTGCACTATGTATCGTGCTAGACGATGTTGCTGTTCAAAGAGATATCTCGGGGTTCTTCATACACATTCACTCTCATAGATTCCCACGACTTATGTGATCATACTCGCCTAAATACCACAAATTTATGCATTGTAATATTTCACGCTCAATACCTGTCTGCCACTACACGTGGCGATCATTCCGGACACCCCTGATTACAAGTTTCAATCACGTGAACACTGCGTGTTTCCATTGACAGACGTTACCTTCGATCACGTGCATGTGCTTCGCGCGCTCTCACTTGAACGCGAATAGACAGAAGTGATCATGATAATCTTTACTGCCCAGGATGATGTCCGTGAGTGTAGTAGAGTGCATTCAATGGAGGAATTATTATAAACAGAACATTTTCATGTGACTGTTAAAAACAGCATTACACCGTATGTAATATGCCGTGTGTACTATACCGTGCCCCGTCCGCTGGGTAATGAACGAGGGTATATTATTGTCCATGTCGTTACTTATTCCTAGACGCGATATTTAGGCGTGATGAAACTGTAGTTGTGAAACCGTGTGTTGGAACATTACGTTCTCTTTCCAATGGAACACACATCACTTTAGTTGCTGATGATAATTACATTAGAACCATAGCATCCAGTATATTACTTAACTTCTGGTAAAGATGGTCAGTATGACATTCTTTCTGAAGTGACAGGTTGACCGCTGTAGCGTAGTCGGTTAGCCGCCGGTGCGAGAGGCTCTGGGTGCGAATCATAGCTCGTGCATGGCTGCTGTGTTATCCCTTGTAATACAAAAGTGTCCGACTATTTACAAGCGAGGAAAAAATATGTTAAATATGTTTAACGTGAATACAATAAGGTAACCTCATACATTCCATATGTGGTCGGCTAGCGAAACTCAGTTGGTACCTCGGTACACTATTTGCGTACCAATGACTTGAGCGTACCCTTCCCCTGGAAATCGAAGACTGATAATACAGACTGTACGTCATTTAATTACAAATTAGTGAATGTTGAAGAAGTCAGCGTGAGGGTAAGAATATTTTATATGTTTCCAAGGGTTGGATACCAGGATTACTTAGAATGGAAATAAGTGACTTAAAATAAAGGACTGTGTCGCGAAGGTGTATAATGGCTAAAATGATGCGTCGTGACCATACTTAATTACACTAACTAGCGAACAGGGCAAGGTACCAGACTTCTTCCCCAAACAAGGTGCGCTTTCTGGCAGACATTTAAGAAAGTGACTTCCAAGATGGGCAGGAAATTACGGCTGTGTTTGTGACGGAGTGTAGTGTGCGGGTAAAGGACTGGGCTAACCGGGCTTCTGATTCTTTGCGCAGTACCCTGGGAGGACATCTACTTCTCACGATTCAGTGGATGACCGACGTCCGTCCTTGCGAATGAGGTCTACAAGGAAGAGACCTCGTTGAGCTCCAGCCCCTGGGTTCCTGACAGAAAATTCAGGCTCGAAAATTGGCCTGAGATCTTCTTCAGCTCTGGCGATGCAGTGTAAATCCCCAATCGACCTCGGGTAAATCTCTTCCTACCGGCGATCATGGGCGTAGGTGGGCAGTAGAAGTTGCAACTTCTTGAAGCTACAAAATCCGATAAAATCCCAAATGTTTGCTTTTTCCGATTCAAACATCTGACCGAACTACTGGAGATTCAGTTCCAGGGCATTTTTAGCTTAAGTATTCTCTTCTGTCGTTCTCAACCCAATGTCTTCGCAGCTCTATCAAAAACATAATGTCTTGGTCGCCGTCCGAACGTATTCTCCTCTTTTATTTCAATAAAATTTACTTACTTCTCCCAAAAACGTTCCAAAACTAAATTAGTTTTTTTTTTCACGCAGTTGTCTCGCCTCCGTCTCGCTATTCCTCGTAGCACACCTAGCACTGGGATCGATTCTGGCCCTTAACCTGGTCACCAATCTGATCAAATCATAAAAGCTACGTGAAGTAGTGAGAAACCTTGGGAACCATATTTCCTCGGATAGTAAAATATTATACAGCCATAAAAACAAAGCACAATGTTTATAAAACTTTGTGGCTCGGTGTGTCTATGGCCAAAGATAAATTCAAAAAATATATGTGAACTGGCCTGCAAACAACCACTAAATGACTTAATACAATATCTGTAATATAGTTTGAATCCTATATTACACCATTTAAATCGACTCTTTAGACATCATTATTACAAGGACGTAAATCTGTCGTACCTAACCACCTCGAGAACGACAGCGTTACAGATAAGTCACCTGTGGCTGTCTTTGTATCATATTCTGTAACCCCTCTCTGGACAAGAATATCAATCAGCTTGATGAAACTGTAGGACGTGCTCTGAAAACCATTTCATTCGTCATCAAATCATATGTCACTAGTATGCTAATAATATGATATTGTACTACACAAATGGGATATAGCAACACAAGCACTGCATTAGTTTGCCTCTCGACCAACAGGTAGCATCACAAATACTGTAATAATTTGTCACTTTGTCCGGTAATAAAAGCTGGACAAACACGAAACGTATTTTAACTATCTTCTTCCCAACAACATTTAATCGCCTTTGTTCTCCTATGAGTAAGGTTGTAGAGCCTATCCTGAAAATGTACATTTTCATGCAAAATTTCTCGTAACAAAGTTTAAGAATTGAAACATTAAATAAAATGAATCACGAGGCTTTCGAAATACATTGCGCCATTTGGAAGTTCAGAATAAGAATAATCGTCGTACCTATAATGAAGCTGT
This sequence comes from Medauroidea extradentata, assembly GCA_003012365.1. Taxonomy (NCBI): domain Eukaryota; kingdom Metazoa; phylum Arthropoda; class Insecta; order Phasmatodea; family Phasmatidae; genus Medauroidea; species Medauroidea extradentata. The sequence goes on from PNEQ01004114.1 coordinate 123,428, forward strand.
AACTGTTTGTTTATACATATAAGGTAACGAAAAGTTAGATACCAGGCCTCCTGGTATCTTAAGGCGAGTCACCATCACCCACATATTCATATACATCACCGAGATATGTGGCGCAACGGAAAACCGTTGTACTCCTTTGGTGGGGACCCTGGTTCAATTCACTCTCCCCCCGGCAATTCTGATTGTGGTTTTTCACGATTACGCGAAATCACCCTTGGCGAATGCTGCGATGATTGTTTAACAAAAGTGTGGTCAGATGAATGATGGTTCATCGCGGGAAAAGTACACTGTTTGCTGGATTTTAACACTCGTTGAGCTTACCAAAAGTAAACCGGCTTTAGATGTACTTGGAGCTGTTACCCTATTTGACTGAGCCAATAAGAATCCCGAGATTGTAATATTTTATGCCTATGATTACTTATTAGTCTGTTGACAGCTACAAATTGTGTCAGAATCACACACGTGACAAAAAACTGCAGAGTTTTCAAGGGTATGTTGGCATAAAACATTTTCTGCGATATACCCTCATCTCTAGTCTCTCACGTTTCCTGTCACTACGTAAGTTTATGCGCCACCAACACTAATGACTAGAGATGATGGTATATCGCGGAAAGGTTTTGTGCCAACATACTCTTGAAAACACTGTAGTTTCTTGCAACATGTATAGAGGTACGTAAATTTCGCAGATACATTCCAGGTCAGGTTGAACGCCAATTATGTATACTTCATTGTCATGTCTATAACTTTCTGGCGGCTGTTACGAAACGCGTTTGACTACTGCAAGCCAGTAGTAAATAAGGAAATAATGCGAAGTGCTATCGCTTGCTACCTGCTTGTACGGTTATAAGCCAATAAATAGAGGCACGATTATTTCGCGTATTGATTCTAGGTAAGGTTGAATGCCAATAATGTATACTTCACTAGTCACTACTCATTCTATGATTAGACGACACCTGTTTTAACACATCTTTGACGACTGCAAGCCAGTGATAAATAAGGAAACAAGTCGTGGTGGTAACACGTGTTACGGTTAGAAGCCAATGTATATTTGACTTTGGCCAGTGTGTGTATAGGTCTGACAAGTCTAGGCTGTTGTCAGATTAATACGCGAAATACTCGTGCCTCTACCAATAAATAATCGATTGTGGCTAGTGGGTGTATAGGACTGACAAGTCTAGGCTGCTGCCAGATGAATCCGCGAAATTGACGTACCTCTAAACATGTATCATTCTGACATAATGTAGCTGCCAACAGACTAATAAGTAATAACATGCATCAAATATTACAATATCGGAATTCTTATTGGCTCAGTCAAATAGGGTAACAGCTCCAAGTACAAGCTAAAGCCGGTTTACTTTTGGTAAGCTGAACGTGTGTTGAAATCCAGCAAACAGTCAAGTTTTCCCGCGATAAACCATCACCTATACTAATGACTAAAGACTAGAAAATTTCGCGTATTATTTTCAGGGCAATATTACAATCAGAACCATTATTCATACGTGCTGCTTTGTAATTTCCTGACTAATAATTAGACGTCCATGGGCCAGTTGTAGAACAAATAACTTATCAACAGCAAAACGAGAGCCCAGTTCACAGTTTCATTGAATCATCAGCCGATAAAGGAAAGGAAGTGACTTAATAATAAATAAGGCCGTGAATTATAGCGTTAGGACGTTGAACCGACGAAATTTTCATATCTCTACTAATGACCTTGCTGATAAAGAAACGAAAAAGCCCACTTACCGCAACATACTGTAACCACTTAGAGTCAACAATTCTTTAATTCTATAAAAATGTGTTTAACAGTCGAAAGTCACTACTGAAAAAAATTTTTTTGCGCAAATTACATTGTCTGTGCACCGGTATGTTATCACGTTTAAATGCATTTATCTTATGATGTTTATTCGCATACTCCCTTGAGGTATTTTTCGTTACCACTGTTCATAATTCCATTTGTTCTGAAGGTTGTTAGTTCATCCGCGGAAACGGACTTGGCCAAGTGAATCTTATATACCAACCAAAGCAGAAAATAGATGGTAAAAAGTCGTTAGGCACTTAATTTACGAAAAGAAATATATTAAAGGCACAAAAAAATATAAAACAACTACGTGGAAATAATGAGTAAGGCGATTCGTGGGTACGGACAGCACCACATGAAACTGTGACAAAAACTTAGATGGAAATATTCATTGGTACGAAGTCGTCAGGTCCTTTGTTTGCGAGAAAATGACAATGAAGTGCGAACAACACTTTTAAATGTATTTTAAAAGAAATTTGTAAAGGAACTAAGAATTTTTTTTGCCTTGAATAAAACATGTTTTGTTATGCTTAACTATATTAATGAATGTCCTAGTATTAATCAAACATAGGAACATGCTCAGTAAATAAAAACAAAATAATTCATTATAATAATATGTAATTTTACTACGTGCATTTTCATATGTTCGCATTATTTCAATATTGTACACACGCTTACATTGTGGGCGACCATTTTATTTTTTACAAATTTTTATTATAATACATATGTTAACAATATATTCCACGTACATTAATCCACATCACATATTACGTAACAAATGTTATAATAGTCGCATACAGTTGTGCGGTACATGAATAAATATCTTGCCATAACTGGCGTGTACATACCTCTGTTAACATCTTCAGACAGTGTGAACATAAGAGACATCGCGCCCCTGTGTCCGTGTAGTGTTGACGGAAATAGACAGGAGTTTTCATATACACATTTTTAAACATTAATCAGAAAATATTATCATTCCTTGACTGAGGTCGTGTATTATTTTTCTTCCGTTTAGTGGCACTCGTCACGTTTTCTCTTTGTCAATTTAAATTATATTGCAGGCAATGAGTTAGTCTGAATTGTAGATTACAATTTATTAACAGACAGCGGAATTAAAAATAAACACAAAATAATATTACTTTTTAAAATAATTAATACTATTAATTTAACTTCAAATAGCTAGCAATGATAAAGATGAAAATTATTTTACCACTTCAGTCAAAAATTAAACGTTAGCTAAAAATGTAGCAAACATGTTACAATTGTATACTTTCTTCACTTAAGTTGGCTCACTGCTGGCTTAGTTATCGCAAACCACAGGACTTGATTCTTGGTGGCAGAGATTCGAAAATTTTTAGTTTTCTTGCATAGGAGAATTTGACCACATTACACCAAGGATCTCTCTTTGGAAATTGACGGCCAATGAGTCCAAACGAAGTTTATCTTTGGCATTTGTATGAAATATAGTTAAGGAACGTAACATAATTTAAATTTTCTGCGTATTTTTATTTTAAGTAAACTAGGTCTGGTATACCGAGTAGTAGAATATTTTGTAACGTTTAAATTCCGAACAATTTAAGAACTTTAAGAACGGTATGGAAGAGCCACAATCAATTAAGTGACATTAAAGCGTTCGTAAGTAAGTAGTAAACTTTTACCTTGAATAACTTATTGTTATATTTAAGTTATTCTGAAATAGTTCACTGCAGTTTTGACAGATAATTGGAAACCACTACTGAAAAACCGTAAAGAGAAAATTTGCGTAGCTTACATAACATAACCTAGAGTATATAGTTTAACAAATGTGACCTTTACTTGAGCCGAATATGTCACGTTCTATTAGAGGATTACGTTAACATTATGAAGTTATTTTATCTTAAGGAAAAAAAAGTATAATAGGAGATTATTACACAATCCTCTCTACAAAATACTTTAAAAATTGTTTGCCTAGTGCCGTTTACTCTCAAAGGAATTTGTTCACAAGCTGCCACACAACCGTCAATACAACACTTGTTGGAAGACGAGTCTCTTAATGCTCAAAAGTGCACATTAATCTTCAAAGATTTAAAGCCATTCACCATGCTCAACACAAACGTGTGAGTTTATGATAGAGATTACATTAGCTTTACAATAAACAACACATTAACAAACGTATGGTATAAAGGTATTAGACCTCAACAGCTCCCAATAAATTTGTCTGAATAATACATACCGCAGTTGTGTTGTTCAAAAAAGTTTCACCAATAATTTAGCGACACAAGTGCAGTAGACATCTTCTTACAGTGTATCAAAGTTTATTTTATGTATGCACCTGAAACCAGTTTTTTTTTGTTTCGCAGGATAAATTACATATTTATATTAACATTGACACATCAACCCGTTTAATGTCATAATACCGTTAGCAAATAATACGTTAGTAATATTCATTAAAATTTTCTCAAACTGTCACTTAACTTAGGAGAGCAACACATTTCTACAAACCATGTCTATAAGTGTTACAGAGAAAGTTAAAAATTAAATACATATAAACGTCACAACACCACTCACATATTTAAATATTTTGCGATATAATTTCATCTCAAATACTTTTTTTTTCAGATGCTTTGTTTCGTAGCAATAAATATTTATGCAGTCGTATTAAAATGAATATAGATAGCAATAGCCTTTATTTCAATTTACTTAACACGATTTATATTTTGAGAACATTCAGTTGATTTAATAAAGCTCATGGCTATAAATAAATCCTGTTGCAGAAACTTCCGTCATCAGATTGCGATCGTCATTGTTTTATTGTGGAATTTAAATGTGTGCTGTACCGCGATTAAAACAGGAAGCATTCCAATGTATTGTCTAATTTCGTCCACGTTAGGTAAGCTTTTCAAAGTAAGGTTGATGTTATATTCTCGTTATTTCTGATATTAACTATAGCAATTTCAATAACTATAGCACATTTAATGGAAATAAAACACTTCTGCTAACCAGTGTTTAGTGTTAAATACTTATTACCAAACTAGCGAAGATGGTGTAACGAAAATAATTTAGTTGTAGAAAATTAATATTTAAAGTTAAAAAATGTGGCAGAAGTTATTAAGTTTATCGTATGTAAAATTATTTTCTTAATTTTTTCCTCGTTCATTCGTTAATACGAATGGTGTATCTAGCAAAATTATTATTATTATTTTTTTCATTTCTTAGTCTTCAACAAAATATTTCGTGTTCATACTGTGTGCAGTACTATGGTTGAAATAATTTTAAATTAGATGTTATGGCTTTATAAATTACGTAAAATGTGTTAGCTTACTTTGGTAAAACGAAAATTCATACAGCAAGTCAAACATTTTAAACTACAGAGCACTGAAGGATTATTTTAGATTTGCTAGTGGAAACAAATTGCAGATGCTGAGAGTTGTGTTCGTTTTATTAGTTTCTGGAACTCATGGCTATGTACGTCTTACTATTTTATGTTTTTCAGCAACCGGAAACGTTTGATAAATGCAGCGAATAAAATTAAATGTCAAGGGCGTTAAAGTGGAAAAATTCATAGTTTTACATTTGCACGACTAAGTGTTTAGCACACTACTTGAGGTTACATTTACCACGTGTGAAAAATTTTTTATCTCTCATAGGCATCCCATAGCGACATGTCAAAATCATCAACATTTTCATGTTACGGAAACATACAAATAACGAAAACAATTTAACTTATCCGAATTGAATAATTAACTCGTAAATCAGAACATATGGGCCATATGTTAACTCACAAATAAATCCATTTGTATTTTAAAAACATTACAATAATAGCAATTTTTTTAATTTACTGCAGTGTATAAACCATTAGAATAATCATTTAGATCAATTTAGTAATTCTGAAAGCACTTTGAGAAGATTACTTTAAAACACTATTTTAATTGAAGACCTTAAAATGCATATTTATGTAGTGCCTATCACATGAACATTCCATTTGACGGAAATCAACGCGAAGAATTTCCTGTGGCTGGGGTAGTCGGAGACGAACAACTACAACGCAACAAAATAAAGCTGGTTGAAAATAAATAACAGGCGAAGTACATTTTTCAGTAATGGCGCCGTAATTAAGTATAATGGTACCTCATTTATTAGATCTTCGACGAACCTCAAAATACCAAGAACTAAAAGTTTATTTCGTGTTCGGCAATTTACTGTAAATTCTAATTATTTCCTAGTTGGTTTAAAAATTACAATTCAACAGTAAAATAAATAATTAAAATAAATTTTGAAAACTCTGTAAAGTTTGAATCAGAAATAGAATTTACTTAAGTTTTCCAAAATTATAAATTACTACAATTTAGTTTATATTGTTTTATTATAATAAAAATATTCTAGAAACACTAGAATTTCCATTTATTTTCTTCACTAGTTGGTAAGTAATGGGCTCCGTTTCAGAGTACACATAATTTGCATTGTAAACATTAAAAATTTACGAACCAAGACATTTCTAACCATAAAAATTAAATTTCCTGCATGAAGTGAATTAAAGAAAAGAAGTAAAAAAAAGGAAAATAGTTGCGGAAATTAATACAATTAGTAGTAAAAATCTATGAGAAACATTTCTTTATCATACTTACAATAATAAAAAAAAATTAAGCTTATATTTCCAAAAAGATTAAAATATTTTTTTTTACATGGAAATATGTTTTCCTCTTACTGACAAGATACATGTCGGTAATAAATGGAAAAAAAGGGTGTCATTCTTTAAGGTTTTTTTAAACGAAAATTGACATTTTGCATACCAAGTCAATATCCAAACGGGAAAATTTAATTTCTTCTTGTGTTATTGAGCGTAAAACATAACACACTATAGTTTCCTGATAGTTATATTATTTAATGTTGTTTATTTACAACATTTTAACTCGAAATACAATCAGTTAGGTATCAATAACCAATCCTGTCTTATAAAATATCTTTTTTAATTATATGCATCTTATTAAACACTAATGCACTCAAAGTCTGTACAACTATCCAATTTTTCACTCTCACAAATAACTACTTCTATTTATATGAAACACACTCTTCAAAACTTTATTCAAATACATGAATATCGTGTTGCTGGTTTCTATCCCGCAACGGAAAAACGAGACATATGCCAAAGTAATTGTTCTTATAGCGTGTCGTGACTTTTCTGCAATAAGCAGGATTTCCTTGCAACTTGTTACCATAAGACGTATTTCTTTTCTTTAATCGTATATCAAAATATTTTGTTAGTTTTCCTTTTATCATACCAAAATATTTCAGTACTTAAAAGTCATTCGAATTACAATTTTTTATCCTAGTTTAGCAAGATGAGCAACATGTTGAATATGAAAATGTTCACATACTTATATTTTTAGTATTGCAAGTAAACGAAATTATTCTCCGAGGTCAAATTAGTTATTTAGGCCTACGATTAAGTATATACAGAAAAAAAATTACTTATTTATATAACGACCTCGATGTACTCATGTATTGTATTCTGAAAGTAGTAAATTTTGTTTAATAAATAATGCTCAATGATACAGTATATAACACTGCAATACTAGTAAATATACATTTACTTAAACTGTAAAAAGTTCACAATTCAACCACTGTCAATATCCACTTAAATTCATAATCTACACAGCACAAAATATTTTAATGCTATAATACTTATATGGAGTATTAAACGTAACATCACATATAATATAGAGAATAATTTGTCTATCACATTTCAAATTGTATTACATATCAAATTAACTTAAGCGTGTAAAGTAATGTGAAGTGTAGATAACAAGGCTTATTCTATCTGGTGTTTCCATATAGTTTTATGATTGATTCACCTAATATTTCAGAATATAGCTACAATTTTTTCTATGGGCCTAGCTTTAAAGTTGAAGGTACTGAAACAGTAGGAGTCTTATTTAAATCACTTGGATAATTAAAAACTAACATCACAGTAAATAAGAGTATAATGTTTTCAATCTAGTCTATAAATAACTTAATTTTTTATCTCGTCACGGAAAGATATAATGAAATAATATTTATACAGGTAGTTACATCTTTTTCATACATTGGTCGTAAATAGAAAGAGTTAATAAACCGTATGTTTAGAATTGATATATGATCACATATCGAATCTAGCAGCTCGATACTCATTTACATATTGGAAATACGTAATCGTTTACAATCCTATGTATATTGGCATGGCTAAGAGTTTACACAGAAAATCGGCTGCCTTTTGTAATTAACTAACGTAAAATTTTACTCAGCAACGAGTTTCTTGATGATTTTGAATTCAAAATAAGTAACAATTTAAAATTAAACATGTTGGTAAACGTGCGGACCGTAGACTTACAAGTTCCTACTGTACGCAATATGATTTTTAATTTTTTGTGTACTGATTACGACAATTTCAGACAATTACGAAACATTTCTGTATGAACTGCATTACGTAAACAGAATGTAACCGTAAATCTGTTAAACTTTTTGTGAACTTTCATGCGCTATATTTACCGGAAATAAGTTGTTGTTGCCCTAGCGAAGAGCCTGTGAATGTAAGTTGTCTACAAGTAGTGATTGCAGGTAAATCACTTGCCATTTTCCTATTTTATTTATTGCCTAGGAAATACTTTGCACCAAAACTTAAATGTTCTATTTTATAAAACTAACTAAAATGTTATAAATGGCAGTCATAGTGTTTGTGACCGACCGCAATTACTTATCTCGAACAACAACTCTGTCTGTTTCGCGAATTTTGCAGAATGATAAATTCAGAAATTTCAGTTTGGTTTGTAGTAATTCCTTATCTGTTACCTGTAACATATGCACGGATCAAATAGAGATGCTAATTTGTAGTAACTTTGTTATTTAGGTTTTGTGATGCATAAACAGAAGTATTCGTTAAAAAGACAACCAAGGTCATTTAAATCGCAGACCAGTTTATATAGACTCATTTCAAACCTAATACTGAGATACCGGAGTTTTCCATTTTTAAATTTTATTGCACAACATTCACAATATTTGATATATATTTCTCCATTTATATAAAGCTTTTAATTGAGTTTTTTTCCAACAAGTTTGCCAAGACGGCTATATTTTCAAGACGAGAACAACAAGGCGTTCCATTTGCACCATTTTGACCTACGTTTTGTCAACTCATGGTCTCGTGAATCTCAAAGGACAAATAGAGTGGTCGAATGAAACAAATATATATATTTATTATAAGTTACCGAAATATAACGTTGTTAATGTATTGCATGACATTTTCGACATACACATAGTAAAACGTTATCTCGCCATGACATAAGCACCTTTTTCTTTCGCTACATACTGCTCAACCAGGACACATTTCCTTAAGTCTTAAGTTTTACTATATGGAAGGCATGCTTTATGCCCACAAGTACAATTAAATGTACACGTGTGGATGCATTACACATAATTTCGAACAATCTTTTAAATCCTGTCCAGATTTTCTTGTTCTGTGTACTGATGGTTAAAATGAATGTGTTCTTAATATTACAAATATAAGTAAGTATTAATTTATTCTCCTTTTATTACTTAAAAATTCATTTAAACTCCTGTAACACCGACAATTATTCATTTTATATTCAGTACCTTCAACTATTACATCATATACAGCAACTTCAAATGTACATTCTCAACAGTAACAAACTATTAATACACAACAGCCAAGCATGACATTTCTTTTTATTAATAAATGTTATGACCGACATTTTTATATTGTCATTTATGTAGATAAAATGTACGAACATAAGAAATCTTCCTTACAAATTAATAATCAACCAAAAAGTTAATCCTAATAAACATTTGTCATGGATGAACAATTATTTGACAGTAAATTCTTTGTCTGTTTCTATATTTATAAATACTTTGGCTTTTCATTTATACATTAAATTTCTTGCTACATGGTAAATGGTTAACATTTAGTATTTTCGTTTACTTAGCTGGCAAGGCTTTTACCCGTTTCGGTTACATAATTGATCTTAATTACTTCGTAGGAGTAGCACAGAAAATATTCGAATTTTCTTAATAGATGGTAAATGATCCCTTCTGTGCCTCTTCTTGATTGATCCTCTTTTTCTAATACATTAAATTTTTTACGTTACATGAAAGTAAGCAGCATTTAAAAATAATTTTATCGCGATTAGATTCACTTCGCAGATTCTTTAAATTAAATTATGGTAGAGTAGGAATTTTTAAGATCTAACCGGTTATTTTAAGAACAATACTTTGAATAACACTGTAAACAAATTCTTTGAAAACAATTTTATATGTGCAGTTATTGCCGTCTAGGGAATTGTTTCTGTGTTGCATAACCGGAAGTAAGAATCGTATTTGATACAAAGGAATCTAAGTAACGTATTTTAAGTTGTAATTTAGTTAATAAGCATTCATATTTATTACATACAAAAAAAAGTAATTTAAATTATATATTTGTTTTAAAAACTGGGTGATTCACTACCTACATTTTAACCTACAATTTTGAATATATACATGCGCGTGTAAAAGTATTCCAAGAGTCCACGCAAAGTCATATCATGTTTACAGTTTTACCTACAAACATTTTAAATTATTTACTGTCATATTCAGTTCTAAGTACAATATATATTTTGTGCATTATTTGGTTTACAGTTATATTTTTTTTCTTTACAGGAAGAAAAATTACACGTATAGCAATTCCGAGATATCTTTCGAAAATATAAACTCATTTTTGGGTAACTCAACAATCATCGAAAATGAAATGTTTCCTTACTGTTTTAAATTTTAACAATTTAAGTTAATAACTAATAAACTAAGGCTTTTCCAAATTGTCGAAAAAAATGTGTGTTAGATAATTTCAAGCGGAATTATCTATGTACATTTTATGAGTTTACTTACATAGTTTTATACAAACATCGATAATGTACATAATATGTGTTTCACAGTGTAAAAATCCTGTAATAATATTTTTATGCAAACATCGGAAATGTACATATGTGTTTCACAGTGTGAAAATCCTGTCACAATAACAATTATAATAACTAAGTAAATAATGTTAAATCTCATGGTATATCTTAATCCTGCTTATTTAACAAGTCTCTTCCATTTACTGTTTATTCTGCCTAATAATGTTTATATATTTACTTTTGTGTATGCATGTTGCGTAAGAAACCATTTCTAATTTAAAAGTTATTAAAAATCAATACATTTGCTATTGAATTTTGGAATTTTAGAATTATTTTCTGTGCAACGTTAAAACTTAATAAATTGTTTGATAGCTGTAGATTAAAACTGTTCGGAAATCAAAATATGCATTTTTCTTTAAGGTTTAGTAAAAGCGGCATGTGGTATACGTTTAAACTGCAAAAGACATTCAGCAAGATTATTGTCCCATGGCGCATTACTATTTTCATACACGAAAGGTACAAGACGCAGAGGAAATATGCTTAGGGTATGGTTTTACGTTTACTTTTTTGTTTTTACATTAAATGCCTTAGTAAACAATAACGGTTTTATGTAACAACTTAGATAAATTCAAGCATAGGAAAATTACTTTGCACGATCAGTTATTTCTCTCCTAATTAACTTATAGTTTTGAATTGGTCTCTAACTATACTTTCAGAAGCCCGGCACACAGTACCGATGATATTTGTAACTTTTTTTTCAACAATTTGTGTTATAAGACGACAATATATTTATTGCCTGTCAGTACATTTTATTTACACGATACTGGCGTCGCTTATGATTATATTGTGTGAAATAGTTATTCGAAAACAATTAGGTTATCCGCAGATCATACGAAATACATAATCCGACCACAAATTTCTGTATTTGTAATATGTAAAACACGTTGCACCGAAAATTTTTTACTATTTTTAATTAAGTATATATTTATAGAAGTAACGGAGGACCGTTACAAAAGAAGCACGAAATGCATGACTAATTTTATTATAAGAATTGTTTTATTTTCCTGCGGTAATGAAATTTATGTAAAACAGCACCTACGATTCAGCTTTGAAAGTGCAAAAAATTAATTTTACAACAGATTTATTTTTTAAGTGTTTGCATTTTTTTTTTAAATTCTGTTAGTTAGATTTTTTAAATGATTCCAACAATTGTTAAACACCATTCTTGTACAAAATGTTTGATAGCGTATACTGAGATATGAACTACTGTACTAGAAGCCAACGGAATGAAAGAGTCGAGATACGATAGAGTTGCGCAGTATTCCTGTTTGTTGAAGGAGGTTACTGGTTGGACAGCCGGTCCTATTTGTAGCGGATGAGGAGCGGGCAAGCGAGCACCTGGCTGCAGAAGAACGACGCGGACACGACGAGTAGCGCGGCGACAGTCAGGTAGACGACGCAGAGGTGAACCAGCGAGAAGACGTAGAGCGTCTTGTCGCACCAGTTGTTGGGCTCGAAGAGGGTGGGCGCGAACTCGGGCCACCACACGTGCAGGATCCAGTAGTTGCCGAGCACGAACCACGTGGCGAGGAAGGCGGACAGGGCGAAGGAGAGCAGACGGCTGCCGGCCGAGGTGAGCAGGGCCCCGTCGTCGAGGTTGTGCTGCGTCGTGTGAGGGCCGGTGAGGTCGAGCCGCTCGTAGCGGCGCGAGCGCACTTGGTCCCACGTCAGCCACAGCATCTTGACCGTGCCCATACAGCCGCCCACCGTCATGTAGACGGGGATGTGCGGCTCCAGCGGGCAGTCGCGCAGGTACTGCACACCTGCACGAACACACAACACCAGTTTACAATGTGAGCGGTCAGCCACAGCATCTTGACCGTGTCCATGCAGCCGCCCACCGTCATGTAGACGGGTATGTGCGGCTCCAGCGGGCAGTCGCGCAGGTACTGCACACCTGCACGAACACACAACACCAGTTTACAATGTGAGCAGTCAGCCACAGCATCTTGACCGTGTTCATGCAGCCGCCCACCGTCATGTAGACGGGTATGTGCGGCTCCAGCGGGCAGTCGCGCAGGTACTGCACACCTGCACGAACACACAACACCAG
>PNEQ01004115.1:0-47245 GCA_003012365.1 Medauroidea extradentata
ATGGCTCAGTCATATGGTATCACAGAGCAGAGTTGGTGGCAGCGAGAAGGAAGCTCATCAGTGCTCAGAGGTCGGCACTGTTAAGTATCACAAAGGCATATGCCTCAACATCGAATGATGCGTTACCTGTCCTGGCTGGAGTGTTGCCTGTGGATCTGCTAGCCAGAGAAAGAGGATTATTGGCCGAACAACGCCGACGGCAAAGAAGGACATCATCATTAGATAAGAAAATGGCTAGATAACAAACCTTGCTAAGGTGGCAGTCAACTTGGGAAACTTCAGAAAAGGGGAGAATTACATTCGAGCTTTTTCCTGAAGTGGAAGACAGGATGAAGCGAAACTGGATAACAGTAAACCACTACAGTGCACAACTCATACAGGACATGGAAACTTCAAGGCTAAGTTGTACAGCATTAAATTGATGGATTCACCTTTGTGTGATGTTTGTGGGACAGACGACACGATGGAGCATGTATTATTGGAATGGCCCAAGACCGAAGACATCAGAGAGGAATTCAAGGCACAACTACAAGACTACGGGATAGTTAATGTAGACCTGAAAGCTATACTGGCAAACAAAGAAATTTTTGAGAAGTGGAATAGCTTTGCTACAAAGATTGGGAAACGACTCGAAGATTTCGACCAATGACTCAGACAACTGGAGCAGGAGTAAAAGGCAGTAAATATGCTAGAAATATTAGGTTCCGATGACCCATAAGGTGCCGCCTGGGTAAAGGCCTAATTAAAACTGGGTCTGGGCGAACACTGATTGGCGAGGAGGGCAAGTTTTAAATGGATTACCGGCAGAAAGTCGTGTTTAGTAACTATGCTAGCACAGGCACAAAATCATCAAGAGGAGTCGCAAGAAAAGAAGAGGATATGTGCCGTGCATTGATTCACTCGTCCGAGTACAGTTTCAATGCGGGTGGAAGGAGAATGTGCTGGCCTTCGGGCCTAAAACTTGCCCTTCCTACCGACTCAACCTGTATATCTTGTAAAGTTTACAATATTGTTATGAACTTGTTTCGGAAAAACATTAATTGCAAAAGTATCAAATTTGTTTTAATGTTTAAAAAGAGCGTCTGAAGTAGGATCTCTCTCTAATTGATAACGACTTCCTCTTGGTCGGAGTTACGCCTGCCCGCACTGCGAGAGATGAGCTGTCAGTAGGGACGTGAAAAATTCGCGTTTTCTTTTCAACTCACGCTATATTTCAAACAACTGTAAGTTCGTTTCACTTTCACAATTGACCCCAGACTTATTTGAACACCTCCTATAGGGGATTGAGTCAATAATAAAGGAGCAACTAAACATAGTTCGTAACATGTGGTATCACTATGTCAGCAAACAACCAGTTAACTGCTGCTATCTTCCTGAGTACACACATATTCGAGGAGGCTAGCCTACATGTCAGTGAACCCGCGAATTTTTCCTGTCTCTAGCTTTCAGAGACAGCTGAGTTGGTCTCTTACCACTGCATGGAACTCGCTTAGTGATTGCCTTGTCATTCTGGTTCAATTGTTAGAGCGTCTGCCTGGAAATCATACGGTCATGGGTTTGAGTCCTAGCAAGTTCGAAAAAATTTTAAGTTACTCAGTGGGATGTTAAGATCTCGGAAATACATAGGAAATTAGAGTATGTCGTATTTCTGGAAAATTGAGTGCCAGTAATTTACAGAAATTCAATATTTTGTGGAAAACGGATTGTCCATAATTTTACGGAGAATTCCGTTATCAAGAAAAACTGAGTGTCCGATATTTTACGAAGATTTCTGCATAATTTTTTTGTCTGTACTTTTCCGTAATTTAACTGTAATTTTTCTAATGGTGTGGAGAGTGCAGAAATGAGTCCTTCGTGTCAGGAAATGAGTCCTTCGTGTCAGGCGGTCAATAGAGATTTTTGAAGACAACTTTTCCCATCTGAGAACATACTAACCCTTACAGACCAATATATTGATGAAATTCTTTCTTACGTTTTGATAATACAGAATGTTCAGGAATGGCCATATAATTATCACACCATGCGAATCCTGGGCAAAATGTACGATGCCATTTTACATACGTGCACGATGAGGTAACATAGTTCGTAGTGAGTCCCATCTTGCGCTCCGTAGATATCTTACTAATACTGTTCTGACCATTGTATTCCATGAGTGGGTACAAACATGATTCTAAGTTTACACGACGTAACGTACATAAAATAATACCTGCACATGGAGCGCAAAACGGGACGTTTCTTGTGCTGTGTTGCCACGTAATTGTTCGTGAAAAATGTCATCGCACAACATTTTACCACTGACACTTTTATCTCTAATTTAGTCCAGGATTCGCGTAGTCAGCTCACTACACGACTGTTTTTGGACATCTTGTATACATCATTTCTAAACAAACACAACAGTTTGTAATAATGACTTGTGCAAGAATAACAGCAAGCAATTCGAACTTAAATGAAATCGTCGTAAATTGTTAATGCATTTTATTCTTTGGAAGAGTATTTTAGATTTCGTGATAATGAACAGCCATGTAAATGCTTGTAAATTGTAACAAATTTTTTTTATATGAGGAATATGTGTTTTATGGATGTGTTTATGTCTACAAAATTTTATTTAGTGTGCTTTTTACTTAAAGTCCCATATGCGTTGGTACGTACGAATTTTGATTTGATGTTTGATCGCTGTATATTTTAAGTTTACTGTGTGTGTGATAATTTTACAAGTAGTTTATGTATGGAACATTTTTAGATGTCTATAGTCCTATGGTCATGGCCCCTAAGTTTAGTCCAATTGTCATGGCCATTGTTAAAGGGCCTGGGAGTTTCTCGGTTTTTTCAGAGAATTATTTCTTTAAACCAGACGAGAACCGAAAACGTAAAATTGCTTTATAACGTATTGCAAAAGGGTTCTACTATATAATGTAATTTTTTTGAGACAAATGGTATAAATATTTAATTTAAATCATTAATTAAAATGAAATTTCGTTAATAAACTAATTATATATTGCCATGCTGCATTTCGCCTCAACAAAAATTAAAGTACGTAGTTAAAATCAGTTATTGAAAAGTTACAAAACGATTCTGCGATATCGGCTCCCGTTTACTTAAAAAAAATCTGTCGTCAGAAATGTATAAACTCGGGCCCAAGCCCATATGAGTTTCACGGAACGAATATATAGATAAATAATTAAAATAAATAGCATTGAGTAACACGCTGGATTAAAGCTACAACCTTTACGTTAATTTAAGAAAAGTGTAATAGTGACGACAATTTTAATAATGAAACTTAAATTAGTTGCATTCCTAATAATGAATAAATTTGTGTGTACACGTGCCCTATCCTCTTAAGTAAGGGGCTCATCTGCTTTGAGCTCCAAGAACTGTCTACCTGACTAAGGTCGTGCTAGGTAGATTTTTCACATTGGTGCAAGAGATTCAAATTGTTTGTAATGGAATGCTTTGAAAAAGTTCAAGACTTAGAGCAGCCAAACGCTGCAAAACGCTACGTAGGCGTTAAGTGAAATAATGCACCTTTCGTTCGCAAGATATTATATTGCTTGATTTTAGCTTATTTTTACAACAAAACTGATGATACTTTACATATACTGCTACCAAAAAAAATTTTGTTCAAAGTGTGATACATTTGTGGCAAGTGTCGGAATTCTTAGATGTGGAAATTATGTTGCTTTAAAACATATTCAAAAAAAATTTTGTTCAAAGTGTGATACATTTGTGGCAAGTGTCGGAATTCTTAGATGTGGAAATTATGTTGCTTTAAAACATATTTTCAAAATCACTGTAAAACTACCGTGCATCGCCTTAAGCAGGTGGATAAGAATGTTTTCCTAAGTCCGACTTGCTGGAAATAAACGTTTTCTACGGAACCTGGACAGGGGCGTCATTTCAGGTTTTTCTTGGGTGGAGGGACAACATTTATTAATTTTTGGTGGAAGTAGCATTGTTACGTTTGGGAGAAGACTACTAGGAATTCATGTTGATTACACATTCCTTTTTCACGTATAATTAATAACTTTTCACAAATTAGTTGTATCATTACAAATTGATAATTGTATCGGTAATAAATCATTATCGTGCGTGTTTTTGATACTGAGAAGTCAGAAACGTACATTACACAAACGGAACATTCGCAGCAGTTAGCAATAATGCAGCCAAGAGTACATAGTATAGTTACATTTTGAAGATGAGAATGCATCACAAAATACACTAAAACATTTTTATACAACTTTTACTCTTAAATGATGACCATGAACTTGGCAATGGACATGGTCGTGAAAAAGATGGTCTCTGTAGCTTCAGTCTCCTGGTTCACTCTTAATGACCTGTTACAGGAGAGGTGTAGGTGCGGGGAAGCCTGGCATGTTTTGGTAAACATATTTAATTAGTTGGCACTACCAGATTTATCTTGTTTCCATTTTCCGTTGTCATCATTTCAGCCCGTTATGAGGGCGAGTTCGTCCCCATCTTGAATTTTTGTATTTTGAATCATAATTATCCTCTAGGGTAAATTTATGGAACTTTAACTTAACCACAGAATAGATTAAACGCAGATATAATTTTTATACATCACAAAACTTTTTTTTGCCGTTACTGTTGTAACAGATCTAATTGCAGTTAGAAATTTCTTATTACCCTCTTAACTGAAATTAGATATTTAAAAACATTAACGTAAAGCAAAAATTTATGTCTGAAATTCTATCAATAATTATTATATTCGGGTGGTAGGTTAAAGCTCCACAAATTTACCCAAAAGAAAAGTAATGACAAAAGATACAAAAATCCCAATATGGCGACCATCTTTAAGTCTTAGAACAGATAAAGGATAGAAGAACGAGTGTTACGCGTACCGATTCTAGGTCAGGATGAACGTCAAAATAGTATAGTTCTCTGCCAGTTCTTGATAAGGCGACAGCTGTTTTGACACATCTTTGACGACTGCAAACCAGTAAAGTAATTTGTTAGGACATCACGTGTTTCACTCTTCTACAGCCAATGGGTTATCGACTGTAACTAGTGCGTATGTAGGTCTGAGAAGTCTAGGCTGCTGCTAGATGAATCCTTAAAAAACCCATGCTTCTAATAACAGAGTCCGCCTAAGTGGTTGTTGGACATTGTTACAAAGGGTTAGAAGTAAGCGTAATATTTTTTTATGAGAAAATGGTTCACTATGGGATGAATACCCTTCCTCATTAATGACGCAAACGACAAAACAATGCTAGAAGCTTTGCATTAAATCGTATTACAGTTTAGACTAGCAGTAGGTAGGCCTACTGGCCATCTTTCCACAACTCAAACTTCACAACACAAGGAGACTCGTTTTGTGTAGTTACAAGTGGCGGCACGTGGGTTGTTGCCAGGTGGGGCTGCAGATAGTCGGAGCTGCATACTCTTGATGAACGCGCCGTAGACCAACGACCATGAAATATTTGCAGGCTACTATATATGTAGTGACCACTCAGTAGTAAGGGGCACCTGCACATCAGCGTGTCAGTGGCTGTAGAGTCAACCAGCGCACAACTCTGTACAGCTCTTGGCAACTGCAGCCCTACCTGGCAACAACCCACCACTGGAGATAAGTGGAGAGGGAAATGAAGTGCAAGTAAACGGAGTTGGTTTTAAAGTTTCAACAGTTTTTTCTAATATTAAATAGTATTTACTTTATTTAAATATATACATTATACAATCATCCAACAAACACCTTTACAGGAGACATATACACCTAAGAAAAACTTGTTGGTGGGAAGTTACACATCGTTTACATTTGCACATGTAAAATATACACGCTGTTACACTTACAACAGTGGCAAACCATGGCTGTGTTCTGAAGGAAGCGGTTCTTCGCAATGACTTTATTCAACTCTGAAGTGTCTGAGGAAACGTTAGACTGGAAGGTGCATGTGATTAACCAGTACGGACCGGTATAGTTTTCGCGAGAAGATATTTACACCACTTTCTTTTCAATTTTTACATGCGTATTATCTGCAGCTCTCCTTCATGGTTATTGACAACATTCTTCGTTAAGGGGGATCAGTACCCGCCATGTTGGAATAATAGAACTTATGCATTTTATTTGGCGCACAAATGTTCTATGTTTTATCCTACGACAAGGCAGAGGTAAAAGTTTCTCTCATTGTATATAGTTGGCATTGTTCGACTATTATTGCTTATACCATACTTGTAACCATCCGTAGAAAAAAATGGCTTTCTCCCTCCGGGAGGTTACTAATAAAAAAACTAAGAACGATAGTGAAGTTGTGACAATTTGGTAACGCTTATGTGCCATGTCAGACGTGAAACTTTAATAAATCTCATTGTATGGAACTTACAGCGAAAATTGAAGAATTTGAAGATCGCAGATTCTGATCCCTCTAGGACACAGACTACATAGTAATACAGACGTGAAATGACGTGATGGGTCATTTGTAGAGACAGGAAATTTCGCGAAAGGATTTTTGCACCATTTTGTTTCAGTGCCTTACGTGCGCACCTGCATCTCTACTTTGTGGTCAGTGATTGGATGCCGTAACATCCGGCGTGTGGAGGTTAAATCCGCAAATCACATACGTGATGTGTGGCAGTTATCCGTGTCCTGATTGACACAGTCAAATGAATAACGACTCTGCACAAAAACACTCTATCAATAGCTGTGAAGTTGAGCTGCAGGTGTGCACGTAAGGCACTGAAACAAAGTAGGGCAAAAATCTTTTCACCAAAAATTCCCGTCTCTACTCATTTGATACGGGCGAACTTCGCCGCTTATTGGCTGCCCGAGTGTGTTGATACCAGCCCCGTGTCTGTTTAGCGCCTTCATGCTACTGCAGGTCTCCTATTGGCCTGTCTGCCAGCTAGCAAGTCAGCCGCCTTACGCTGATTGGCGCTAGGGTAGGCGTTGCCGCCACATTGCTGGCCAGCGAAGCAATTTTGCTGGCGTGCGTGACTGAGTTTGCCCTCCTACTGGCTATTTCACTTCTATATCCCTAAATATCTTGTGGTTAAGGCACGTCTCTCATTTGACTGCACCAAACAGAACAAGGTTATTTTGACACAAAACGTCTGTGATTTGTCAGTAAACCCACGACAAATGAGAGTTTAAACATCCAACCACCGACCGTGGCACAGAGCTGCAGATGTTCACGCAAGACATTCACACCAAAGAGTGCAAACACATTTTCGACATTAAAATCGTGGCTCTACAGATATAATATCGCTTCCCTTGAAAAAATACAATCCTTGGCCACTGAGTTACAGATTTGCGTGTGAACGACGAGTTACAATTAAATTAAGCCCGAGCTACTGCTCGATATTTATTTCAGGTCTGTGTCAAACATCAGTGCGACGTATTCTCATGGGTAGGTAACCGACATATTGACAGTCTGTCGTTATTGGTTGGTGTCAAGTGAAGTACGGTTTTCACAGTTCATATTTTTCTTCTAAATTCCTCATGTAAGAGCAAACTTTTGTCACAACTTTGGATACATTAAAATTTCCCTGTAACACTAGTTTCAAATATATTTGGTACATAATGCTACGGTTCAGTGTAGAATATCAATTTGCCTTATGTATAAACGTTCTTGCGACGGACCTATTGATCAAGTTGTTAAAAGAGTTCCATTAATATTGTGTTTTAAAATTAACCAAGTCATATTGCACACCCATCAGAAATAACGCTATAACAAAATTTTAATAAATCCAAAATAGCGACTTTAAAGCTCTCATGCAACGTTGTACATTGGTTATAATATCTCACTGACCAGTATAGGAGACAAATTACTTCTCTAGTGGAAGGCTGTGTGTTTTCAAACAAAAGTTACAATACCAGAGCACCACACACTACAATGGCTGGGATTTCCCTGATTCATCATCTGTATATGTATTGGGGAAAAGAATTTTGCACCAATTTGCTTCATTGCCTTGTGCGCACATCTGCAGCTCCGCTTCATGGTTATTCGCAGACACGTTTTTTTTTTGTTTTGACTGCACCAATTAGAATTAAGTTTCTCCGAAAATACACGTCTGTGATTTGCGGGTAGAATCCCAAGACGTTGGTGGTTCAAATCATCCAGTCACTGACCACGAAGCAGAACTGCAAACGTGAACGTAAGGCATCGAAACAAGTTGGTAGAAAGTTATTTTCACCAACGGTCAGTGCCTCTATGCACATGTATGTGAGAGAATGCAGAGCGCTTGTAAAATGACAGTTATTTACACGGTTGCCACATCGAAGCCCGCGACATTCCACTGGTGACTGAGTACAGTAAGAAATGTTTTCAAGTCTCCTCCCGAGCGCACTCAGTCGATCTCCAACTTCCTGAAGGAACCTTCCACGCCGAAGAGGGTATCTTTGACGGTCGACTTGCCCGTCCTTTTGGACTCGTCTGTCCTCAACTCCTCCTCTTGGGCGAACCAGTCCACGTACTGGCCATTTAGCTTCTGCAGCAGCGAGTCTGCGAACACAGACAACACCCTTCACTCAGCAGGAGACTGCCACAACACAGAAACTAACACACAGTGTATAAAAACTCAATTTTTACTAATCATCTTTGTCAGGGAATCTGCAGTCCCGGAATGCTGTACATTTTAAATGTTGCTCTTTCAAACAAACTGTAGGCCTTTTCTTCGTGAAATTTTGTAAGAAACAATACTATATAAATTGATCATAATATCATATTTCTATGGAATAGTGTTAGTTTTTGAGTACAGTTTCACCTTACAAAATAATGTAACTCACATAGTTTTCTCATAACGGTGCGTCAAAGTCAAAATTGCATGTTCTTCTGCGATTCAAATAGTGAAAACCAATTGACTTACGCAAGTAAAATAATCACTGTGAAATAACATGCCACGGGCTACGTAATAAAGAATTTAGAACGTATCCCATTAACAATTTTTATATTTTGAAAAAAATGTTGAATTTCAATTTTTTTTCTTTACATTTGCGATCATTTTAAAAAATTAAAAAGATTACGTTGTGGGTTTTGAAAGGTTTTATTGCAGAGCTCATGGTTTGTTAGTTCACAGTGAATTATTTCATTTTCGTAGAAAATTCAGCAAACATTCAAGGGACCTGAAAAATTCGCATTTTGTTGTGAGTTTAAATTTCAATAAATTTACCCAGAAGGAAATATGTGACGCAAGATACCAAAATTCAAGATGGTAACGAGCTCTCTATTTTAACGGACTTTCATATATGTAGAGAACCGTAATAAAGAGAGTAACATGACAGAGGTATTCGACAGCACCTAGCAAGGATAACAATTACGTTACATATGCGTGCTGAAACTAGCACGCGTCACGCGCATATACATCGAGCCTTGACCTTGAAATAACACACTCGCTGTGCTATACTACTACCTTAATTAGCTTCACCCTGGGGCATCAAGGCCGGCGTTGCAACTTAGGATGAAAGGTGACGAGTGGCTACTCTCGCGTGTCTTGAACTATACATACATGTAACCATGGCATAGTCAGATATAAGACCAGCGATCGTACGACGTAGGCCCCTAAGTGTTGTAAACCATTAAAAAAAAAATATCGCCGCGTTTGTTTGCCGATGTGTGTTCTACAAATGCTTAAGGCAAATATTTGCGATAGCTCTGGGTAGAACAAAATCATAAAGCCCTCGCCTACTGGTCATGTTTTTTTCTTTCGTGTGTGCGACACGGCGCCAAGGGAGATTTTGACCGGCTCATCTGGTGCGGTTTAGCCTCTGACGCAAAACATTGAAACGGCGTGCAATGGTATCGTAGATCACTCGCCTGACACTTTCAGTGGTGACCCCATCGTTTTTATTAGTAAAAAGTCCACTAATCTCCGAGAAAATCCGCCGGCCAGCGACATTGTCCGGCATGATTCCCACATGCAAAAATCCGGAGACCGACTCCGCCGAGAATCGAGCTCGGTTCGCCTTGGTGGGAGGCTAGTGGTCTGACCAATATGTCGCCGCGGCGCCTTTGGGTAAGTTATGTTTGAAGTGGCGAAGAGATGTGCTGCAATTGGTAAGGGGGGGGGGATATATTTTATTCACATCTTATTGTACGAGAAATTTCGCTGTTCCACTGACCTCTACACTATAGTACTCGAGTACACAGCGACTGTTCATTCGCTGCTCGCTGACACAGTGGTATTACTTGATCGAGCCTGCATTTAATTGCTTTATTGTCATTGATTCAGTGCTCTTCATGTGACGTGACAGGGTTTTACGGCCTTTTTACAGCGAGGTCTTAAGAGCCGACATTGCTCTTTAGAATGTGTGAAATAAATCAAGGACAAATTGCGAAAATTTCACGAAGATAAACTTGTTCGGACTCCAACAAGTAACCAAAATAAAACGCAAACTTTTCGGATCTCTGCTTTTTACGAATATAAACGTACTATAGTTGGCGCAGGACAAATCAACAACGTCTGTTATTATTTTTACTCTGTAACGCTCGTCGCATTTCGTAAAATATTCCAAATATATGTAAAAAAAAAACGTATGCCAATTCTGAACTTCCTTCGCCTTAGAACTCCGGATAAAAACTTGGATAATCTCTAGTGATAAAGTAAACCTGCTTCCGTGACTTGACCTACCAAACCCAGTTTACCCGATCCGGTTAGTTTTTATAAGTGTGTAATATAATCGTCTACGTCCTACGTCAGAGCTTTAGATAAACCACGGTGTTTCCTTCCCTGTCGTTAGCAGACAGAGAACACGATGACTCGATGTATTTATGAATTTTTTTTATTTTAGGAATGTAGTGCGCGCGAATACTGACCAGACTTATGTAAATACACACTGGCTTTAACATAACTACATATATTTACTCACATGGTCAAATTTACGTGGCTTCGAACAGCCTATAAGAACTTTAGTAGAGGTACACTTTGGAAAGGGGGAAGGAGTCGGCCAGGGCACAGAATAGTTAGGAATACAGAAGTGAAATAGCTGGTAGGACAGCGAAATCAGTCACACAAGCCAACAAAATGGCTTCGCTGGTCAGCAACATGGAGGAAACGCCTACCGCTAATCAGCGTAAGACGGCTGCCTTGCTAGCAGGCAGCCAGACCAATAGGAATCCTACCGTAACATGCAGCAGCCAAACAGACACGGGGCTGGTATCAACAGTTTCAAGGCAGCCAATAAGCGGCGAAGTTCGCCCTCATCAAATGAGCCGCCATATCATTTCCCGTCTGTATTACTATCTAGTCCGTGACCAGGGCGTGTACTATGTTGCAAATGATTTTTTTGCACAGTAGGGATCCGAGTCATACTTTCTAAATGTCTCTACAATATCCATTGCAGCATGCTTAGAGCCTTTGATTTTTGGTACAAAGTATTTTCCACCAACTTGTTTCAATGTCTTACATGCGCATCTGCAGCTATGCTTCATGGTAATTGGTAGAGTGTGTTTGTGCTGAGGCGTCGCTCGTTGACTGCACCAATCAGAACAGCTCGACACCACCAGTCTGTGATTTGCTAGTAGGACCTAAAGACGCTAAGAGTGAAAAACATCCAGTCACACCACGATAGCAGAGCTGCAGTTGTGCACGTAAGGCATTGAAACAAATTGTTCCAAAATTCTTCTCACGTAAAATCAGTAGTTCTAAGCATGCGAAACGCGCTCCAACAGCTGTTTTGGCGAAACGGGCAAAGAATGCCGAATAAAATTCTAGTTTTGTATGTGTAAGTTATCGTTAGTCATTACGGGAGTTTGAATTTGTCTGCTAAATTGGTCAGTATAATTCGACGCTCTCTGCGAATGGTCCCAAGGTTACGTAATTTATAAATGAGTATATGGTCCGCCTGTTCATTATTTTGAAGGGTAATTTTGGTCACCTATGTCGTTCCGAAGCGACGTCAGATTTACATGAGTAACTACAAACATGTAATTTTCCCCGGCCATGAATATTACAAAGTCAAAATAGCTAGTGACAGAAGAAAATGTATTGGTCTGTTTTGTACGTTGCCTACATACCTCTCAGCAAATAATATGCGCACAAAAATTGTTATACTTAACTGATTTTTTTTTTTTCGTCTTCGCTTAGTTTAGAACTGTTGCGTCGAGTTTACGATTGCCGGATAGTAATAACGAAGTTTTTTTGTATGTAAGTACGTTTATTTTATAAACTGAATAAATATTATTAATATAAATATTATTTTCTATAATAAAAGCGTAAAATATAATCTTTAACTGAGATCCAGTTAGCTGTTTTTAGTTCCAGCGATTCAGTTTTCTTTTAAATTTTTAAATCTTCGTTTCAATTCGCATGATTTTGCACAGTACCTGAAGGCAATTGAAGGAAAAAGTTTCATAGGATTCCAATGTTGTGGCCAAGAAAGTGTTTTTGCTGTGTATGTATAGAGGAAAACAAAAGGTAGAAGTATGATTGTCTTGCATTTTGAGATATTTGCAGACTGACAACTAGGCGTCTGAAAACGTGTACACATCCTACTCCCAATGAAGAGCCGGCAGTGAAACTGACATACGAAGCAGTCTTGTGTACCCGACGGGAACTGAGGCCCGTCGTTGTGGTTTCAGGAACGTGCGGGGAAGGAAAGCTCTCTAACGTGTCGTTCCTGTGACCACAGAACAACCGCATCGTTAAGTTGCCAGTGGTGTCATGCCTCCGTAAAGTAGTTTTTCGCAATACCGCGACACGGCACGTCGTAGAAGAGATTCGTCGGAGTTTTGACGCTGTCGGCCGGAGTCGACTCACATAGTTAACACAGGCATGAAGTGACGTGGCGGTCCATTTGTTACAGACCAACTTCGTCGCTTATTGGTTGTCCGAAACTGTTGTTAACAGTCCCATGTGTGTTTGGCTCCTGCATGTTACGACAGGTTTCCAATTGGTCTGGCTACCGGCTAACAGGGCAGCCGCCTTACGCTGATTGGCCATAGACTTATCCGCCATGTTGTAATTTTTCTGGCGTGTGTGACTGAGTTCGCTGTCCTATCGGCTATTTCACTTCTGTATTCCTAAATATTTTGTGTAGCTGGCGTGTGTGGCTGAGTTGGACATCCTACCGGCTATTACATTTACGTATTTCTAAAACGTTAATGCTGCAGTATACAGGATGAGTCGGGAGGAAAGGTACATGCTTTGAGGGCTGATAGTACTGGTGATTCTGAACAAAATGTTTCTAATAAACATATGCCCATTTCTTAACCGTTTCAGAGAAACCTACTGAAAACAACTAGGAACGGGATAAGTGCAGGTGACGGTAAATCACGATACTGTTATCGTATGTTTGTTTAATTGTGTACATTTCGTTACAAAACATGTTCAAACACTCCACCGCCAACTTCAATGCATATTGCTGCTCTGACAGACAGCTGCTGTGTTGCTGATCTGAGCTCATTAGTACATTGCTTTACTTGAGCACAAGCATGGTAAATACGAGCGAGAAGTTCCTCTCTTGTGTCCACCCTGCGTGTGTATACTTCGCTTTTAAGCCAACCACACACACAGTAATGCAATGGGGTAAGATCAGGTGACCTAGGTGGCCAAGCAATGACTCCATGGCGACCGATCCAACGCTCAGGATACGTTTCTTTGAGGTACTGTGTCACTGGCCGTACATAATGTGCAGGAGCTCCGTCTAGCTGAAAGTACATACGAGCTCTTGTTACAAAAGGGATATCCTCCAAGTATCTTGGTAACACGTTTTGAAGAAAATCAAGATACCGTACTCCATTAAGACTATTATCGAAATCTACTGGATCGATGAGTTGGTCATCAATAATACCGCACCACACGTTAACTGAGAAATGTCGTTGAAAATACCTTTCTACATTAGGGTGTAGATTTTCGTCTGCCCATATGTGAGAGTTGCGTGTGTCGTTGAATCCGCTGAGGGTAAATGTTGACTCATCAGTGAACAGAATACGTGGAATTTATCAATCATTGGCAATCATCCACAGACTGAATTCTTGCCGGTGGACATAATCTCCTTAATGCAGATGTTGTACACTCTGCCGATGACATGGTTACAGACTCTACTCGTGTACTGTGCGTATCACTCTTGTTTGTGGAATATGAAGTTGAGCAGTAATTCGTTTCGAGCTAGTTGTTGGGCTGCGTTCTAGTACCTGAAGAATGTTCTCAACTTCAATAAGAGCTTGTACGGGACGTTCGGATACAACATTTACGCTGGGAAGCGTACCACGGTCACGCAATCCTGCAAACACCCTGCTAAACACCCTGCTATCTGGAACTCATGCGATTAGGAAATCGACGTTTGTACTCACGAACAGAAGCTCTGGAATTCCCAACGGAGAAAGCGTAGACAAACATCATGCCAGCATACTCTGCATGTGTGAAGACCTGTGGCATTTTTGACTACACTGAACTGTATTCACTGTACACGTAACAACACTGTAGTTCCCAATACTAAGGCAATCACTGTAGCACTGAGACTGAGGTAAACAACTGCATCAGGCTTAGAGCGTCACCGTGAGGAAATATAGAAAATTACACACAACATAAGATAACAGTAGCGTGATTTACCGTCACCTGCACTCATCCCGTTCATTGTTGTTTTCATTAGGTTTCTCTGAAACGGTTAAGAAAGGGGCATATGTTTATTAGAAACATTTTGTTCAGAATCACCAGTACTATCACCCCTCAAAGCATGTATCTTTCCTCCCGACTCACTCTGTATTGTGGTAGCTGGCTGCCACCGTCATTCGCAACACGTCGCCTACTGTGAAAACTGCTCTGTACAATCGCCAAGTATCTTAAGTCAAGAACTATGAGTTGGAGGCGTTCCCCGAAATCTCTTCAGTAGAATCCTGGCACTCGTTTACTACAAGTTACTGCCAATTCCGTCCCTCTTCCTTGTTTGTCGGAGCAATTGGTTTCGTCAATAATGACTTCTTCGAAGTCATTAATCTCTGTCTGCCGTATCGCTAATATTTCTTTCATACATGGCACGTGTTTTCCGTTTTCTCATCGGCAGTTTTAGGCTAGGTAGGCAGCCGTGTCTGATCCCCTTTGGGCTTACCGGTAGACGGGTGTTCGCGCCGACAGGAATAATCTACTCCTGCCAGAGAGAAATAAGCTCCCTCCAGCAGCATTGGATCAGGCTAACATAAACTTGGAACCGCTTAACCCCCAAGCAAAACACTACAACGCGCCTTGAATCCAACTACCAGCAGAAGGAGGCTGCGGCTGCTGAGAAGACCCAGGAGGAACCCATCCCAGAGACTCGCCATCCGTCATACTCCCCCTCCTGAGACCCTCCATCATGCATGGTGTGAAGAAACCAAACTATGATGATTTGCTTGAACGGCGAGTCTGAGATCATAAGCAGGGACTCCTGCTTTTCGAAAGACATTTCTGCGCCTAGTCGTTCCAGTGCCATGCTTGCACCTCTGCAGTTTTGATTCATAGTTACTGAGAGCATGTCTCTGTGGAACATTGACTGTACCTGTCAGAATAAGGTTACTGCGATACCACACGTCTGTGGTTGGCAGTAAAACATTTAGACACGTAACAGTTACAGAAGACAGTCGCTTATCATGAAGCAGAACTGCAGATGTGCACATGAGGTCCTGAAACAAATTGGTGAAGAAATCTTTGCACTTAAAATATATGTATCCAATCGTAAGCATGCGTCCGTACTCCGTTGTTGAAAATCCACGAAATCTATGACGACCCTTTCATATTGAGGAATTCTGTACACAACTACAGAAGGAAGTTTAGAACGTTTGTGTGGTGATTGAGAATGTTGAGATGAACAACCACTGTGCGGCTGGGTGTGTATTAAAGACTACAATGGAATGGTTATCTCGGAAACCCAAAGACATATTTGAACGGGAGAATCAAACACTGGCACACAGACGCAATTTGCGAGCAGTTTTATCCGCGCCAATTAAACATTCGTGGATGTTGTATTTTAGAATATTGAACTGTGGTACTTCATAATGGCGCAACGTTCGAAGTAAAACAAATATCGAAAACATTTGGAGTCAAGACAGTTTCCAGAAAATTTCTTGTGTATTATGCAGCTTATATAACTGGACAAAATATTTTATAATGGTTCTAATTTTTCAGTCGTCGATCAAAGTGTGATCACACGAATTATAAATAAAGAACATCACACGTGTAAATGCTACATTCGAAGCTACCAACCAGTAATATTTTCTCATGATAAACCAGTGTATTTAGAAATGGTAGAACATATTCAGTTTATGCTCATGCAGATATACTCTCATCATCCCCCAAACGTTGCAATTATATTTTTTTGGTACCAGCCTACAAAGATAAGGTCTTGCGTTGTGTGTATTTGCCTCTGAATGTACGACGCGGGGACTCGCTGGTCCTGCTGAAAATATGAACATACGTACATGGATTTGCCCAGGATTTCACGTTTGATCTCCAACGAACGAGAGTGTTTCACATAACCTTAAAGTAATGAGCTGGGTGTTGCTCAACAACTTTAACAACGTGTGGTAATTAGGCACAAGGCCTACGTTTATGGGCAGTAGCTGTTCCTATCTATGTCCTGTAAACTGCATATCTCCCGGGCCTAACATCAGATAGTCGCGCACACACATTAAGTTCAAGTGTACACTCATCTCGTTGTGTTCCAGTTCGATGAAATGTGACCTTGTTCACTTGTCCTTGAATCCTTTGTTTCCCTTTATTCCTCACGGGCCTTTGACCACTTTGGGGCATGAGTGTGTATTCGTGAATGTGGACAACCTTCTCCACTTTAACAACGTAAACTGTGTTGCATATGTATAAATGAAGTCAACCATTCTGCCATTCAATAATTATTAAACATACTTTTCGTGATATGAATAAAACTAAACACTGTTCATAAAAAAAACACGAGTGAAGTGTTTAATAATTACTTACATCGAGCTAACTAGGTTATTTATTACCTGTGTACCGAATCAAATTGAGAAAAGAAATTAGGCACAATGGCAAATATAAAAAAATTATATTTATTCATGTCTGTAAATATTTTTAAGGACCTTAAACAAACTGTAAAAAAAAAAAATTGAATTTTCAAAGCAAACCGTTAAGTACATCATAAAAGCATGAAACACGAAATTTACTGTTTTGGTCACCATTTCGTTCAACCTTTCTATACAGTACTTATGCGATCATACTTCATAAGTAAACATATCTCGTTAATAGTTCAAATAGTCGTCTGTCCAAATATCAGCAAAGTGCGAAAGGAGACGTCGTACTTGCCCTTAGCTAAAGGGGATGACTAAGCGTGCATTCGTACCTTTCACTCGACTTGGAACAGCCTTTGAGTGACGTCACATCCGTGATGCATTTTTAAGGGGGTTCCATACCTGCGCTTGGAATGCCTTGCAGCAAGTTGCGAGTATTCATTTTTTGACGTAACTAACTCAACGCGCTTCAAAATGGTTCGTCTACGAAAAGAACACACACGTCAATATATGACGCCAAAGCTCAAAGATTCGGTACGCGTGTTTTAAATTTGATTTTCGGGCCTCCCAAAATGGCTAAAAACGGCTTTTCCAGACTGCCGTACCTGGGATTATAGAAACCAGAATCTAAAAACGCACGTATAGAAGCACGCGTTGGACTTTAAACTATACTTCTCACAAATAAAATGATATGGTCTCCGCTTAAAGTCCCATAGGAAAATTAATACCAGTACAGATCTACGCGCCAGTTGAGTGGCTTGCACGTAGAGGTCAAACTTCGTTACTCACGTCGACCGGCGGCGACCTTGCGCTTTATCGATTTTCTGCCTCACACACACAAACGCAGTCTATATAGGGAACCGCCTTAACAGCACAGTTTACAGCGATTTTCGTCGACATAATTGTATTTCTATATTTGTAGGCTAATATATATTTTTTTCTTATTTAAGACATAATTTGTGACTAATATTTTCTCTTATGAAATTGTTTTTTCTCTCTTACATTTTGCGTAATGACTCGTAAATATCAAAATTTGTATGTTACGGTTTTATGTACGCCACTAAAACTGACATACCAATCTGAAAAAAAAAATTCACACTGAATAACAATGTTGCAGGGTACAAGTTAACATTGTACATAACAGAAAAAAAAAAAACGATTTGTGTTTGAATAAAAATGTTGAAATTTGGAATGCAAATTTGGAATGTTCGAATTTTTTTTAAATCCAAAACTATTGATTTTGTGGTTTTATATATGAAATCTTGTAGTCTAAAACATCTTTATTCACAATAATTTTTTTTTTCATTTTGTATGTCAGTTGGTTTTAGTGTTGTACATAATACAGTAACATGAAAGTTTTGACATTTACGAGCCATTACGTATTAACTATGACAGATAAAATATTTAAAAAAGAGCAAAATTTTTTCACAATTTGTGTCTTAAGCAAGGAAAACTTGTACAAACATAAAAATAGAAGTGTATTGCGTTGATTGGTGCTGCAATTTTCATCGTCATATTTTTATTGTTATGTTTGTTCCATGCAGATTTTTTTTTCTTATTTTAGACAGAAATTGTGACTAAATTGTGTTCTTAAAATTTTTTTTATCTGGAATAGTTTTTGCGTAGTGAGAAGTTGAACACTCCTGCAATCTGTTGTTGATGTTGATTATGATTATGATGATGGCTGTTCTGCCCGAAGGCAGGTTTACAACCACGGAGGACGCGGTGTTGGAAACTACGACGTATTCAGAGGTCGACTAGGCGAGGTGATTCTGCGGTGGTTCGACGCTGTCTTCCGCGGTATGAGTATGAGGGGACAGCACAACATCCAGTCCTGAACCCGGAGAGATACATATTGTCTTCCCTGACCGAGAATTGAACCCGCGACCCTTGATCCAGCAATCAGGAACTCTAACCACTTTTTTATTAACAACACATTCTATGATTACATAATCCTGGTACGCCTGTGGACGCAGGCTCGAGTGCGCATGTCCTCTCTTTAGTTACAGGTTGTGTTACATGCTTTATCCTCCAAACACATTAACACACAAAAATAAATAATTAAAATAGAACATTAATAAAAATATATATACATAAATTATTTTCTTCCTCACTACGGGGAATTTAACCCCGGTCTCCTGCGAGTTAGTCCGGGATACTAACCACTATACTACCTTTTTAAACCCAATTTTTGTTATAAATTAGTTACATTTGTATTCCTATTCTGTTATTTAAACTTCTATCACATCACAGTTACAGCACACTGCACGTATCAAGTATAATATTACAATTAATACTTTCTTTAGTATCCAACATACAAGAGAAAATAAACCCTAAATCGGTAAACAATTTTTTTATTTCATTTGACATCTGTTCAGTACCAAGGTACGAACCTAGGACCACTGAGGCAAACTGTCGGACTCCTGAATAATGAACGTTCTAGTTTAAAAAATGTGTTACAGTAGGCTACTTGTAAAATACTGTGGTTGATGTACATATAATATAAAACACTAATCCAACTAAATAAATAGGCACACCTTGCGATGTACAGGTAGCAGCATTGTTTCATTTTTAATAACGTTATGATCACACGTCATTGCAACATTACGTTGTCTCAGAAAACTAGCCGAAATACTAAAACATTGAGAAAAACTAACGAAGATGAGCTTTCATCAGATAATTCTTATAAAGTGAAGATTATGTTAATCTCCGGAGACCGGAAATATTATCGGGGTCACTGACCTGCAGACAAACTAGTCTTTAAGGATATTTATGTCCTCAAACAGACAGCAGCAGCTGAATGGCTGCTTGTTAAAACTGTGATATCACACTACTGGTCCTAAATTTAGATGCATAATTTATTTTGGCTCATTACCTTCCAGGAACTGTCAAATAAGTCAAGGGCGATTTGCTAAAGTTACGAACTTATTGTTTGAATTATGCCTTGAGCTCAAATAAAAACGCAAAATTTTCAGGTCACTTTTAGTTCCACACGAAATAATGCCAGACAAAAAAAAAAAAAAAAAAAAAAAAAAAAAAAAAAAAAAAAAAAACAAAAAAAAACCAGGAAGAAGAGACCAAGCTTAATTACCAGGACAACTTAAAAACTCAGGACCTCACCACGCTGATTATTACATGGGCGATAACTTAAGACAGAAAAAATTCCGAGTAAAAAGCAGGTTAGGAAAGAAACTGCCACTTATTTTCTCGTGAAAAGATTTGAACGCATGCTAAATTTCTATATACCATGTATACGGACCCCTGGTTTTCGGGGAAAATGTTCTCACCAGCTTGTATGAATGCCTTACGTGCACACCTGCAGCTCTGACTCATGGTAAGTGATCAAATTTTTAGCATACATTCCGAAGGAAAAATATGCTTCTGAGATCACCTTTCTGTTCATGTCTGAATGAAGGTGTGCGTGTCCCTAAAAACTTGTGAACAATTGGATCGAATTTCATCCAACTTTGTTCACAAATAGTACCTAGTAACTTGACTTTTATATATTTCGTTTACGCCCTATTCATACTTTCAAAATGGCTGTCATTTTAACATTTTTTATTAAGAAGGCGTGGTACATAATTCAACGTTAAAATCATTAATCTATAACTGTACAATTCTCGAAGCCAATTTGCGAAAATTAAATAATACCAATACTAGACAATAGTTTAAGCCAAGTTTAAAACAAAATTGTTTCCAGTGTTACGAACTTCTGAGGCACAATCTCTGATGCCGGAATGTCGTACATTTAACTGCGGCGCAAGAGATCACGCGTAACGAACGAGTAATTTTGTATAACTATTTACTCGTAAAGTTGGCAAACACCATTATCTAGGATTGTCATTGAGTATTTTATCCATATTGGCTTCGAAAAAAGCGTAGAAATCAACTGATGTGTTCAGCGTTTATTTATCTACCACGCTCTCTTAAGCTAGACATCTCAGGAACCATACTTAAGAAGTTCGTCAAACTTGGTACACATATACCAAACAAAAAGCTGACTTAACGTTAGTGTATGTCGTTAATCCTGTGTTCAAATTTTCAAAATGGCGGCGATTTTTATATTTTGAACGTAGTATTCCATATCTTAGAAAACATTTATTCAGAATTTCACCAAGCTTGGTAAACATATACTACACACCAGGCTGACTTCTTAAGTTTTGTGTATTTCTTTCATTCTGCGTTCATATTTACAAAATAGCTGCCTTGTTTATATTTTCAGCTTAGTATGGCTTATCTGATGAAATATTTTCAAGAATTTCATCAAACGTGGTTCACACACTACATATAAAGCTGACTTGAATTTTGCCTATCTCGTTGATCCTTTTGTTGTATTTTGAAAACGGAAGCTATTTGTTATATTTTTGACGTAAAAACATCTCGAAATTTTTTTTCCTCAATTTCGTTAAACAGGGTACTCGTATATTACTTAGTAAGCTGACTTATCTTTATTATATTTAGTGTGTCATACGTCTACATCAATATTATAATTTAATATTCTCAGATATCGTAAACAATTTTAACTTTCAGGGTTAACTTGCACCCACTTTGAGGAAAGTACGATTATCAGTTATGCTTACTCTCATCGTATTCACAGTAAAAAAAAATCGTACGTTTGCAAGAAATTCTTGCACACAATGTTTCTTATAAGATTGGTAAAGTTCGACAACTACTTATGTGCAGCAATGTTTAATACTTTGTGATTTGTTACTCAATGCAAGACGAACATTACAGTACAAATGGCGAAATGAATATCTCAGGTAAATTTTAGAACTAAACATGTCTTGCATTGTACCACAAACCACAAAATATCACTAATTATTGCCCATAAGTTGCTGTTAAATGTTACCAAACTGATATAAAAAGAGTATTCATTAATGTCGTAACGTTTATCAGTCCAGGCATTACAACAAAAATGTCTCAAGTCATTAAGTGTGTGTAGAATTTTTTAATTACCTGAGGAGATAAGTGGGCTAGAGACTTTAATGAGCAGAGTCTTTGACGTGAAGCAAAATAACCTTCGACAGTCTATCACACTTTAAAATATATTTTGTATTTTTATAGAAATTCTCTTGGAAACTGGCTGCCAATTTTTTTTTGCGTTACTTTAAACAATTGCTGTAAAATTTGCAACAACTTAGTTGCAAACATACAAAAATATTTGCAGCTTTACTAAAGTGTTTGTAAGTAACAGACCAAACTTGTGTATTTACTAGGGTATCCTGTAAAGTTTACAAAAAACTTTGTAAAGTTATAAAAAATTTTGTAAACTAGTATTCAGAAAATTTTTTTGTAAAATTAAAAGTTTTGTTTATTGCGTACACGCTAACCAAAGACGTGTGATGTCGCAGTAACTTTGTTCTGACTGGCAGAGTCAAATAAAATAACCATGAGACAGATCCGTAGTGTGCATGTAAGGCAATGAAACAGGTTGGGCCGAAAATATTTTTGAGAATATCAGGTGCCCCTATCTATGAACACACCTGCAGCTTGTATTTTACGAATTACTATGGATTCGTGACCAGACTGTTTTTCGTACTTGGCTGGAACAATCAGATTTTCTTACCAACTGTGATCAGAGGGAAGGCACCTTAAAGCTTCGGAGTTAAACTTGTCTTCAAACGCAACGTACCGAATTTTTTTTTGCCACAACTGTAGGAACCTGAAATATTTTCGTTTTCGCTGATTGGTGGTAGGCGTTTCCACCGTGTTGCTGGTCAACGATGCCATTTTACTGGCGTGTGTCACTCAGTTTACCGTTCTACCGTCTATTTCACTTCTGTAATACTAAATATTCTGTGTCACAGTGGTGTGCCCGTTGGGCATTTAATACAGCCACTGACTTTTGTTGAAAAGAAACTTGCACCAACTAGCTTTAATACCTTACAAGTATATCTGCAGTTATTTTTCGTGGTCAGCGATTGGATGTTTCAAACTTTAAGCAGGCGTTTACGGAAACTACTTCGGATCCATTCGATAGTGAGTAAGTCGGTCGGAAACGTCATGCGATAAAGATATGCCGGCCCTCAAGATCTCAAAATATTCAACTCGATCCCGGCGCCGGATCCTGTAGATCTACACTGCTCGGGAGCAGGGTAGATAGCGCGTGTATGAAGTAAACAAACAGGCTAATGCATGTGTACTCAATAGAAAAAAATATGTTCTAAGGCGGTTTGAATGCATGTTCATGGAAAATACGATATCGAATCGTGGTATTTTTGTTGAACGAGAAGTCTGGAGTAGTTTATCAAGTAAAAATGTCGCCAGAGTACATAATTCAGATATGGAATAAGTTTTTTTACTAGTACACAATTTTAATGCTATATACGTATATTATTCCTGCACAAAATTATATTCTTCACTGTTTTAACCTGGTCTAATAACATAGGTCTGCCAGATCGGTGACTGAAATTACCGCTTCTGCAGATTTTGGTATATTTTTTAAAATGGCCGCCAAGTAATTACTCTTCAGATTTACGACCGCTCGTTAAGCATCCAACGACTGCGTAGAGCCAGTCACGTGACCTGCAGTACTGATCCAGTACGTTTCCGTAAGCACCTAACATCTTGGGATTCTACCCGCAAAGCACAGGCGTGAGGTGACCTTGTTCTGGTTGGCACAATGAAATTAATTCAGCCTCTTCATATAACATCGCTGCAGGGTTCCAGATGTGCATGTAAGGCACTGAAACATGCTGGGCCGAAGAACTTTTCCCGAAATTCAGAGGTCGCCACATAGATTCGGGGATAAAAAATAATGCGCGTGACACGCTCGCACACGGCTCGTGTGCCTGGCGAGGACACGTCGTAAATGATGCCCAATTAACGGGTGAGTGTGTCGACCCTAGACTGCCGACAAGAAGAGGTCGACACTACGAAGAGACGGCGGACTGGTTACGGAGTTGATCGCCTTGACTGGGACCTCGACCACACGTTCTTGGCTGGCCGTGCACGATCTCTGGGAACCTGTATTCCGCTCCAGCCGTCATGAACCCCTCCCCCTTTGTCTACTCGTAAAAAAATAACACACCCGCTCACCCACAGGCTGCTTGCACGAGGTTTTCAAACACGTGAACACGCGTTAATCAGCTGGTCGTCTCACGCTGGGCTCGCGCGCGTTGGACTTTGTCAAGGACACCGTAAACAGCAATTTACATTCTTTTTATTATTATTTTCACATTCGTACCATATATTTTTTATGCATACATTGTGACTTAACGTATCTGTAATGAAGATATCATTAGTACTGACCCATGTTTTCGCGACAAGAATTTTGTCCCATACTTGTTTAGGTGCGCTACGTGCACATCTGCAGGTCGGTTTCGTGTGTCAGTGATTGGATATTTTAACTTTCACGAACCTTGGGAAATTTCCGGCAAATCACAGATGTGTGGTGTTGCAGGAGCGTTATTGTAATTGGCTCAGTCAAATGAGATACGGTTGGTTCTTCACATAGCCACGCTGCCAATATTCGTGAAACAGAACTGCAGATGTGCACGTAAGTCACCGAAATAAACTGGGGCAAAAATCTTCGCCAAAAACAGTGGTCATTAATCATTAGGAGGAGCAGAATTTCGCGATTAAAATGACCTGAGTGCTTGAATTCACTGTTCTTTCAAAACTCAAGCCTTGTATATTCGTTCATTGTCTGTTGTTCGACTGAGTAGCAGCTAGTGGGCAAGTAGTCGGGGCTTGAGTATTGCACGGGGCAGTCCATTCTAACACGCAGGCCAATTTCCCTGTCCTTATCTATCATAGTTAGGGATTGTGATTCACCGGGGGAAAAGTTGACTATTTGTGAGGCTTCAAGGTAAGGTATTTATTTCTAACGCTTTTCTTTTGTTATTGTTTCATTGGATCAATGAAAATTCTGGTGCGCTACGACCAAACGTATGTTATCCGTCTCAGAGGCGTCATTTCAGGATTTTCTTTGGGGGGGGGGGGGGGGAGAGGGCTATAATTTTTTTTGGCGACAGTGACCTTGTTGCATCTTTTTTATTAATTAAGCCTGCATGAATTAGAAACTTTGCTACAAAAAACTTTGGTTTTATGTGCTTACATTTAGGGCCTATATTATTTAAACAGCAAAATGCACAAACATTTTTTTTACACATTTCCTTCTAAATCCAGGGGGGCCGCCCCCTGCCCCCCTAAATAACACCCATGATTAGAGGTACGTCAATTTCGCGGATTCATCTGGCAGCAGCCTAGACTTGTCAGTCCTATACACTCACTGGTCACAATCGATTATCTATTGGTTTATAACAGTACAAGCAGGTAGCAAGCGATAGCACTTCGCATTATTTCCTTATTTACTACTGGCTTGCAGTAGTCAAACGCGTTTCGTGACAACCGCCAGCAAGTCACAGACATGACAATGAAGTATACATAATTGGCGTTCAACCTGACCTGGAATGTGTCTGCGAAATTTACGTACCTCTACCCATGATCCGTCTGCGAACAGCTAAACCACGTCACACTACCGTCGTGCAACTATTCAGGGCTCAGGACGCTACAGTGATTTGGAGAATACACTAACAGAAAATATTCTCGCCATTTTCCCCCATATCTAACTATAGTTTTTGCATAACGACATGTCAGAGATAAAATGTTAATGTCACGGTTTTAAGAACGACGCTGAAACCAACAGACTTACCAAACTTAAATAATTCATACCGAGTAACGATGTTTTAGGTTACAAGGTCTCCTATTTAAGAACAAAATGTATATTATTTTTGTACTTGCAATGTCAGTACATGATTTCTTTAGGAATACATTAATTGAGAGTCAAGACATTCTTCAACTTATTTGGAACCGAGGCATACACTTATTCTTTTCAAAGAGAAAATAACGTATTTCTATGTAAAGTACCAGACAATTCTTGCTATTACAGCACACAATTTTATGTACACAATTTCACCATGTGTAAAGACCCGTCCAAATATAGCAAATATAGCAAATAAAGCATTTGTTCATACGTGGACAAAATCAGATATTAACAGATCGAATGAAAAATTTCTTGTGTCCGTCATCGTCTGAACAATTCAGTGTGTGAACAAACCCAAAAAACTGCCAGACTGTACGCGGACGGATGTGGAGAGCTAAATAAAAATTGTACCACAATTGGTTGTGTTTGTAAGTGGATTATTGTATAAGCACGTAAGCAAGTGTACACTTAATTTTTCTTGTTCCTGGTCATTCTTTTGTGCCGCCTGACAGAGTATTCGGACGCATCGAAAAGATATTGAGAAAATAAGACTACTGTAGTGTAGCCTAAAGAATATTTTGAAATATTTTCCAATTTTGGTACAGTTATTTGATCAAATGAAGAGTTGGTTTTTGTGATTGGCAGAAGTGATCAAACCATCACGGTCGTGACATTTTAAGTTTGCGCTAACAAAATTATTTGAAACTAAACGAACTGATAAAGGCAATATAAGAGTACGAGGAGAGACATCACATTATACTGATGTCGGGGTAGGTAAGACGTTTGTAAAAAAAAAGGGTGCAAATCACACGTCAAGTGCTAGCCATGCACTCTAAACCTGAATTAGTGAATATTCACTGATTCACGCTGATGGATCGAGCATATTCAACAAACTGAATCAGTGAAAATAGCCACTGTTTAATTAGTGAATACTCACTGATTTTCTTTAAGAGTGTCAACATCTTACAAGTGAATCAGTGAATATTCACAGTTTTTATCGGTTGTTTTCAAAGAACAGTTTTCAATTATTGAATCAGTAAAATTACTGGGGCATCCTAAGGATATTCACTAATTAACTTGTGAAATGTTGGCACTCTTTATCGGAATCAGTGAAAAGTCACTGATTTCACAGTGGTTTCTCACTGATTCAGTTTGTTGAAACTGCTTCATCCATTAGCGTGAATCAGTGAATATTCACTAATTCAGATTTAGAGTGTGGGTTTTCTGCCGAAACTTCAAAAAGCTGAATATGTTGAAAAACTGCTTATAAAGAACTATGGAACCCAGTTGCGAAAACCCCCCAATCTTAAATTTTATAACTATGATTTAACGTTCAAAGATGGATTGAGTGAAGTAAGAGGAGACAACGATGAACAATGGCTGGAGTCACGATTTTGTCGCGAAAATATTTTTGCACCATATTGTTTCAATGCCTTACGTACACATCGGCAGCTCTGTTTCATGATTATTGGCAGCCTATCTTTGCTCTGACACTTTTATCATTTGACTGCACCAACCAGAGTGAGACGATTGTAGCACTGTACATCTGTGATTTGCCAGAAGAAACCAAGACAGGTGAGAGTTAAAACATCTAACCTCTGACCACAAAGCACAGCTGCAGATGTGCACAGAAGACATTGAAACCAATTGATGCAAAACATTTTTCCTCCATAAAAATCGTGGCTCTAACCATAAAGTGATGTGGAATTTGCGGTCTAGCCATATAAATACACTTTAAGTGTTGTCAAGTATAAGTAAGGATGACGAACCCACGAGTACGGAATAAACCACTTGGAAAATATACAGAACATAATTTAAATCAGTACTTAACTTAGTAAATACATTATAAGTAGTTGAATCAAGACTAGTTGAAACGTTACAGCTTATTCTTTAATCTTTTAAATGTCTGTTTGGAGTGAAATATAAACTTTGTACAAGTAAAACAATTTTTATTAATACATTTTTCTATTTGACTATTATCATAAAACATATGGTTTTGAATTTTGAATGGATTGGTTCAAAAAATAAGCTTGTTCAGTATGTGCTGTTCCAAAATGAACCTTCAACAAATTACTAATGCAAAGTGATTCATGTCCAAACATAAATATAGTTTTTTGGCTAGTACGTTGATGCACGGTTTATAAATATCTGTACAAAATCTACTGTTTGCTCATTTGATATAAATAACCAACTACTATCCTTGCGATAGTACTTCATATTAAAATATTTCACTTTGTCACTATCATCTCAGATTCTGTTTGGTGGGACAATGCCAATTTTGAATCTATTTTACTAACAAGCAATTGGATTTAATGCCACGGTTTAGTTTCGAACCTAGACTTCCCAGTTGTATCACAATAAGACTTGGTTCTATTATGCATAACAACGTGGTACAATTAGTGATTGATAGAGACCTAAAAATTGGCGTTTTCGTTTAGGCATAAGCTAGAATTCCAACAACTATATGTTTGTGTCGCTTTCGCAATTGGCCTTTGACTTATTCGACACCTCCTGGAAGTATGTGAGCCGATAGTAAAAATGTAACTAATACACACCTATATCACTTTAACATCAAGCAGCTAACGGACATCTGCTGCCTGCTTCTGTTGACGAATATTCTTGCAGGCTAACATACAGGTCAGAGAATCCGCGAATTTTTCCTGTGTCTAGTGATTGATTGATTAATGCAAATGTTCTGAGATAATCACGTGTTTCAGCAGAGAAGGATGTAGTTCACAAACATTTCCTGGAATCAACTGGCTTGAAGTATTTTGTACTTACTGTAGATAGCGGTCGATGAGCCAGCCTTTCCGCCGTATTCTTCAGGCAGAATTTCCAGGGGCACGTGATCCGCCAGGGTGTCTACCGTCGCGTGGAAATGCATCTGTGAACAAGAGTAACAACCCCACACACATTTAGTGACGTCAAGGTTAATTCTACTACAGGTTAGAAAGAAAATGTGTATTCTTATGGGTGAGTTTGATGCAGGGAATATTTGTGTAGCTAGTTTCGCTGCAATCGCATGTGGGCCAGAAAAATACGAAACTGTAGTAAAATTAATTTAAAATAGGCTCGGAAATGACAGAAGTCATTTAACTTAATTTTAAAGTGAAAATAAACCAGTTTCGCTTTTTGGATTATCAACCTTATGTAACTTAAAATTTAGGAAAGCTTTGTGATTGGTCAGTTTGCACCCATTAGCGATACCAGCGCTCAATTTTTCCCTGTGCCAAACGTTTAACATCGATCTTTCTAACCTGTAGCAGAATTAACCTTAGTGACATACACCTGATAATATTAGTATTTATGTTTGCTATTCGAAACTAACTGAATTTCGCCGGCTTGTTACACTGTTTAAGGTATCTAATGACGAAGATTCTCGCGAAGTTGTATTCTTATATCCAGGGGCACAAGATTTTTGCGAAAATATTATATCCCCAGCTGGTTTCAATGCCTTACGCGCACATCTGCAGCTCTGCTTCATGGTTATTAGCAGCGTGTCTATATGAAGAGCCGTATGTCATTTGACTGAGCCAATTACAATAACGTTCCTGCAACACCACACGTCTGTGATTTGCCGATAGAATCCCTAGGCTCATGAGTTAAAATATCCAATCGCTAACCACGAAGCATAACTACAGATGTGAACGCAAAGCTTTGAAACAAGCTTGGACAATAATCTTTTAGCGAAAATATGGTGCCGCTGATTTTAGCGAAAATATGGTGCCGCTGATTATATCTCTAGTTATCATTTAAATTACTTGTCCTGCACTTTTCTTCCAATATGAATTTGAACAGCTTTAAAAATTTCCTTGCGAAGTCGACTTAAAAGACATCAATAATTGATGCAATTAGGTTGAGCAAATTTTGGGTAGTTATATTCAGTGTGGCATATGTTGAGTCCGGAAAATTTCTCAAATTAGTTTCGAACTAATTATAATTAATTTCGTCTATTGAGTGCTACTGGCCGTTGGCAAGAAAATATTGTCGTTACAACAAAATTGAAAAACGACTACCAACTCGCCAGTAACTAATGAACAAACAGCTGATGCTCAAGAATTTATAATA
The DNA here is from genome assembly GCA_003012365.1 of Medauroidea extradentata. Lineage (NCBI taxonomy): Eukaryota > Metazoa > Arthropoda > Insecta > Phasmatodea > Phasmatidae > Medauroidea > Medauroidea extradentata. The sequence continues at coordinate 29,677 of PNEQ01004115.1, forward strand.
ATATGGAATCTAGTTGGCAGTTTACTGAGTTCTGGTAAGTTCCCTGGGTGATAAATAGGGCCCTGTAGTTTTAGCGAAAAGATTTTTGCCCCACTTTGTTTCAGTGTTTTACGTGCACACCTGCAGCTCAACTTCATGATTATTGGCAGAGCGTTTTTGTGCTGAGTTGTTATTCATTTGACTGTGCCAATCAGTACATGGATAACTGTAACACATCACATCTGTGATTTGCGGGTTTAACCTCCAGACGTTGTATGTTAAGGCATCCAATCACTGACTACAAAGCAGAGATGCAGATGTGCACGCACACTAAAACAAAGTGATGCAAAAATATTTCCTTGAAAACTACCGGGCCCTAGTGATAAAACTAAAATAATGGGAATTAAACTAAACACGCAACATCATCTTTCTGGTACGGGTTGTCTGAGCAAACAAATTGCTTACACGTAACCGAAAAATGAGACGTGTATGTGAAAATTTGTTTTGGCTCAATCGCAATTCAGATTTCTATAAAACTGATTTCTTACATATTCAAGAAAAAAAATTAATCATTAGCTGATTAAACAATATAACCGGGCGAAATATATTGCCATAAATGAATAGATTCGGTTAAAGCAACCCTCTATTATTTGTTTTCGTACTTAAAAACAATTTCTTTTTGTAAAACCAAAAGGATATAAATTATTAAAAAAAAAAAAAAAAAAAAAAAAGGTACTCAAGGACAGAAGTATAAGTACGTTGTTTGCAGTGACGTGTACAATATATGGATTAATTTTTCCCAGACTGAAAATGTATGTTGTACAAACATTTTCAAGCGTGTTAATATTTTTTAAGGAATAAAACGCTGTTTATACAAGAGAATCACATTTATCTGGGGTGCGGTTATAAACTGTCACGCTGTAAGGGATGCTAAGACGAGTAAAATGTCATTGGTGTCGCAAATACTGGAAAGTGCCTGTATAACGGCACATAAGTTGTGGTATGTGAGGTTCAGAATCTGTGTTGATGTAGCAAATAACGATTTTTGAGAAGTCAACCAGTGCATAAAATGGGCAGATCTGACAGTTCATCGGGCTGCAGATACGTAAAAATAAATAAACCAAACAAAACTATCCTGCCGCTGAAGCCCATCCGGTTCGATTCCGTTGGCGTCACCTACATACTACCACTGCGAGACTAGTAATTTATGTAGTACTGTTGTTCTAACTACACACACAAGTCAAGGCAGTAGCTAGATTAAATGGGGACATGTCACGAAATGCGCCAGTAGTTGCCATTCAAACGTAGCATTCACACCTCACAGACCAGAGCTCATGTGCCGTTTTTCAGGCACTTCCCAGCATTTGCGACACCAAGTGTTCTATATAATTTTACTCGTCTTTACATCTCCTTCAGCGTGACATAGAGTTTTAAACGTCATTGATTAACATACTGTATATGATTTTATGCATGAAAAACGGTAATTCTTCGGGAATATGTTTATTTATTTGTATAGGTATATTTGTATGCCTAGGGATAAAATATTGTGGTAATCAATAACATTTAACTAATATTATAAGAAATTTTCGAAACAGGGGTCAAGATTAAGAAAGCTAATTTGCACAAATCTAACCGCAATTTTTTTTTTCAGATAGATACATACAAACAACTTACGTGAGTTGTTATAACATGTAGCTACGCTTTAGAAATTGTGAATGTTGTACACTTTACTACTATGTGTCTTTAAAAAAAATTAAAAGTTGAATATGATGCTTAAAATTAAAATTAAATGAACGGAATGTGGTTCTTTTAGCTTTGGGCACAATGACGTACGAGTGCGAGGAATATAATGACATTGAAACGTAAAAGTTAGGTTTTTGCTGTTTATGTACGTACATAACTAGACAATAGCCACTTGTCATTAGTGAAAATAATTTTTCACCATCTTCTTTCAATGCTTTCCGTGCACGGTTACAGCTCTGCTTCATTTGTTGTCAGTGATTGGAAGTTTGATCAACTGTCGGGGTCTGTGTTCGGGGTTCTTTTCGCAAATCGTAGACCTGTGGTATCGCAGTAACCTTATTCTCATTGCCACAGTTGAATGAGTCACGCTTCTGCGCAAAGACACAATGCCAACAGCCATAATACTGAGCAGCAGATGTGTATCTAAGGCACTTAAACAAATTGGTTCAAAATTCTTCTCACCAAAAATCATTCGCTCGATACATATTGTGCACCATGTTTCAGTTACCGGCGAATAGTAAATGGTTTCTTCCACAAAAACTACGACGATTATGTTAAACAATATTTAATTTATTCGACCCCAACATTGCGAGTTTAAGTATTAAAGTTAGGATAGTACAGGAATTAAATTTTTATGAAATAAGAAGTGACGATATGTAGTATTCCTAATTTTAAAAAAGCGTTTGTGAACTGTTGACTTTTTTTTTTTTACAATTTAGTAACTAGATACATATTTATATTTTGTAGTAGTGACCATAGGTTTGTTTTACAGAACACTCATTACCAACATAACTAAATCTATTACGTGTGAAAAGTTATATAATTTTTCGATTATCTCTACATGTAATTAACTGCGAAACATAAATGTGCCTTTGCTGATAAACGAAAGAGAACTTTTGAGCAAGAGAAATCACGTCGATGATACAATGTATGTACACATCTTACTAAAAATAACCTCATAACTGATATTTGCATTTGAAATTCCTTAACATTGCTTGCCAAGTCATTGATTAGTACCACATTAAGTAAAGATTACAACGTATCATTCGAAACACTACGTATATTCATACATCCAAAAAAAAAGTTTTTTTTTGGCCCAGATTGTTTTAATGCCTCACGTGCTCAACTGCAGCCATGTTTCGTGGTTATTATTTTATTTATTTATTTATTTGCATTCCGTGGATCCCATGCAAGCCAGTATAACTTTGGGGTTATGGAACATCTCAGTTTTGAATACAAGTAACATAATATTTACGCAGATCATGGATACATGGAAAGCGTAATTTTTACGTTAATCACAAGGAAATATTACAAAACAAAAACAGTATATGACACACATATTGGCAGCGCGTCTCTGTGTAGAGACATTTATCATTTAACTGTGCCAATCAGAACATGAGTTATTGTGACCAACACGCGTCTGTGATTTGCAGGTAGAACCTCAAGACGCTGAAAGTTAAAACATCCAATCACTGACCGTGAAGGAGAGCTGTAAATGTTTACATAAGGCACTGAAACAAACTGGGGCAAATTTACTGTTTACTTTCACAAAAATAATAGCTCTCTCTCTCTCTCTCTCAATATATATATATGTGTGTGTGTGTGTATTGTTATTGTGTAATTTTACGAATGCCTCCTATTCGATTATTTTCTAGATATACTGCACATAAAAAAACAAAACATATTATTTTGTAGTTTAATATTTAAACGTTCAGTGGTATATATTGCATTATATTTAAAATTTTCAGTGAAATTTGAAGTGTAATTTCGATTTTCATGTGACCAATATTCTAAGCCAGAACATTTGCTTAACAGCTTATGAGTAGAGACATGAACTTTTCGCGAAAAGAAATTTGCCTCACTTAGCGTCAGTGACTTGTGTGCACGTCTGCAGACTTGCTTCACGGTCAGAGATTGGATGTTTTACACGCAAATCACAGACGTGTGGTGTTACAGTAACCTTATTGTGATTGGTACAGTCAAATGAGAATCGTCACAGTTCAAAGGCACGCTGCCAATATCTATGAAGCAGAACTGCACACGTGCACATAAGGCACTGGAACAAAGTGGGGCAAAATTCTTTTCGCGAAAAGTTCATGTCTCTACTTATGAGCAAATTAATTGCGCGACGATATGGGTCCTGCTGGTGAATTACAATTCCGAATTACAAAATTATTTATTTCCTGTTAAAATAGTGATATTTGCTTGTCGGTCTTCAATTCATCGATAAATCTCACGTGACAGAACGCCAACTGTTTTCCTTCTTCGAAGAACCTCGACCCCAAATATACTATGACTAGGGACCTGAATTTTGGCGGAAACATTCTTGCATCAATTACTCTCAGTGCCTTGCGTGCCCATGAGCAGTTCTGCTTCATAGTCAGTTTTAGCTCTTTCACATCTTGGGGTTCAACTCGCATATTAGAGACATGTGGTGTATCAGTAACACGTTCTGATTGGCGCAGTCAAATATGACACACCTCTGCACAATAACGAGCTGCGAATAACCATGAAGTAGAGCGGCAGATAAAAGACGCATGGAAATGAAACAAGCTGATGCAGAACTATTTTGGCGGATATTCAGATTCCCTAGCTATGACATTTGAAAATGTACCTCTTTTGCAATTTACGAACAATGATCGGAAAATGACTGTGGCCACGAACTTTTCACGTTAAGGGCGCGACTCACCTCAGTTTTCATCGTCTTTTTTTATTTTTATATTTGTACCAGATTTTTTTTTCTTATTTTAGACATAAATTGTGACTAAATCTTCCTCTTAGGAAATTGTTGTATCTCTCATAGTTTTTGCGTAATGAGTCGTAAACGTCAAAATTTGCAATTTACGGTTTTATGTCTGCCACTAAAACCAACTGACATACCAAACCAAAAAAATTCACAGTGTCTGACAATGTTGTAGGCTATGAAATGACACATAAAAAAAAAAAACAAAAATTAAATTTTTTTTGTATTTAATAAAAAATGCTGAATTTTGAAATAAAAATTTCAAAATTTCAAAAATTGTTTGAAAGTAAAAAACAATGTATTTATATTTTATTTAATACAGTTCAAATCATAGCCTATAACATTGTTATACGTTGTGAATGTTTCGGTTTGGTATGTCGGTTGGTTTTAGTGGCGTACATAAAACCGTAAAGTCGAAATTTTGACGTTTACGACTCATTATGCAAAAACTATGAGAGATACAACAATTTTCTAAGATGAAGATTTACCAACAGAAATGCGTAGTTTCGTCATTAAAATCACAAATAAAACTATTATCATATTTCTGACACTAAACTTCGAAGACTTACTATCACGAAGTAGGGTAGCTTTACCCTGTAGGATTTTTAAGAAAGTAGGTGTTGCAAAATAGTTTCCCATAATCAACAGTAGCGTTCCTTTATATTTTTAGTAAATAGTCAAACATATGCTGCTGTTATCAGATTTGTCAGGAAACAGTGTTCAATATCCGCTCTCTTTATTTGTTGAAGTAAGGTACTTACGTGTCCCATAATTAATTAGGGCTATGAACTTTCGCGAAAAGAATTTTGCTCCAGTTTGTTTCAGTGGCCTACGTCCTCATCTGCAACTGTGCTTCGTGGTTTATTGGCTGCGTGCCTTTGTGATGTGACGCCTCTCGTTTTACTGTGTCAATCACAATGAGTAGGGACCCTTGCTTTTCGCGTAAAGAATTTTGTCTCACTTTGTTTCGGTTTCTTACGTACACATCTGCAGCTCTGCTCCGTGGTCACTGATTGGGTAATTTAACCTTGGGATTCTTTCGGCAAATCACATGCATGCGGTGTTGCAGGAACGTTATTGTAATTGGCTCAGTCAAATGATAGCCATTGAAGCACTGCCAATAACCGTGAAACAGAACTGCAGATGTGCGATGAAACAAACTTTTCGCGAAAGTCCATGGCCCTACATGAGAGAATAACAGAATATTTAAGAATACAGAAGTGAAATAGCCGGTAGGACAGCGAACTCAGTCATACACGCCAGCAAAATGGCTTCCCTGGCCAGCAACATGGTGGAAACCCCTACCGCCAATCAGCGAAAGGCTGCTGCCCTGCTAGCCGCTAGCCAGGCCAATAGGAAACCTGTAGTAACACGCAGGTGCCATACAGACGCAGGGTGGTATCAACCACCTCGGGCAGTCAATGAGCGGCGAAATTCGCCCGTATCAAACGAGTCGCCACTTAATTTCACGCCTGTATTACTATTTAGTCTGTGACGGAATCAGTGCAGCATGCGTCTTTTAGTTGTTCTGTAAGTGAGCTTGACAGCGAGATGTAGTGCCTTTAGTCGAATCAGATATGTTCTGACTCAGATGAAGCAGATTCGTTCAGACGAAATTGAGGCCCAATATATTTGGCCTCGAATACAAATTAGGCCATTCAACTTCCATTATGAACTCAATTCCACAATTTACCAATAAATTTGATACGTCAAGGTTAGTTGATTCACTTCGAGGACTATTATATCTCAGCCTCACTCGGCACACACCAATGTAAACATTTCGTCACACTTGAAAGTAAACCTCTTTCGAAATAATTACACTTTTTATCTGAGGTATTTCTCCTAGTACTCTTTTCTATTTTGAAAACTATTTCTGAGCATAAAAAAAATTTTCTTCTAACAAAATTATTGTGTATAAACTAGATTTGAATGTACGTGTGTAACTCAGGAATTATTGGGAGCAATGAATGAACACGGGTGCGATATGAGATAGTATTCTAAATTAAGCTCATCTCCGAGACAACACAAATTTTGAAATGAGAAAGAAAATCTTTGTTATAAACTCTTATAAACTGTCACGCTATGTAGTGTTTTTTTTAACGAAATTGTATTTTGTAACTTCAGTTCACGCAACTTGTTCTGCGTTAAATTAGTTTACGCACACTTCGCTGCTGGTTGTACAAATGCTGAGGGATTATAAAGTTTTATGCTTTTTCTAATAACATATTAATTTAAAATTAATTCGGTTATGGTTTTCTACGCCACAGTGCTTAAAAGCCACATTTGGGAAATACATTAAAGTATTTTTTGTTGCTGGAGTATGCATAAACAAATTCAAGGGTACGAGCTTTTACGAAGATTTTTATATATTTTTTACCGGTACCACAGAATATTTAGGAGTACAGAAGTCAAACAGTCTGTAGGACGACAAACTCAGTTACACACACGGGGGTAGCATAATATCTTAATGAGGGCGAGGGGAGTGAAGCCAAGAGGGGGAGAGTTAGCCACCAAATTTTCCAGCCGCCATACTGCTTTAACCTCAATAGTACACATCAGACTGGTATTTTTTAAGGTAAATTAATGTAATATGCTATTTAATTGATGTTTTAGGTTGAAAACTCTATATTTTAGCCCTGTTTACACACCTACTAACTAATATTTCCTCAATTTTTTAATTAGTCGGCCATATTGATACCAGCCATTTCAAGCGTTTGTTTGGTTACAATTCCCGGCGACATGCTCCATCTGGACCCTTCTAACATCTTTGGTTACACACGCCAGCAAAACGGCTCCGCTGGCCTCCAACATGGCGGAAACACCTACCGCCAATCAGCGCATAAGGCAGCTGCCTTGCTAGCCTGCAGCCAGACCAATAGGAAACCTGCCGAACCATGCAGGAGCCAAACAGACACGGGACTGGTATCAGCATACTCTGATAGCCAATAAGCGTCGAAGTTCCCCAGTAGCAAATGAGCCGCCACGTCATTTCACTTCTGCATTACTATTTAGTCTGTGACAGTACTCTCCGTAATTCCACTGGGGAATTTTATTACTGTGTCATTCCAGAAGAGACTTATTATTAATATTTTAGAAAAAACTCGGAGAAATTATGGAAGAAATAAAATAGGGCCAGAGTATTGTGTGAAGATTAAAGTGAGTGAGAGATTTTGGTCAGCGCTTAACATCGCGGTATTCAGCGCTGGTGAGGGGTGAAACGAGGTGAGTATGGAGTGGTGCCGGAATGAAAGGGCTGGGGGAACGGAGAGATACCCGAGAAAACCCGCCGACCAACGGCATCTTCCGGCACGATTGCCACATGCGAGAATCCGGCGACCGACCATGCCAGGAATCAAACCTGAATTGCCTTGGTGGGAAGGCAAGAGGTCTCGCCATCCGGCCACCGCGGCCCTTGTGAAAATAAAAACTAGAGCATCAATAAGTATGAGAAGAATGTACTACTGTGTACCATGTCTGCCAGCTCACTCTTGATGAAAGGTTTCACCATAAGCATCACCTTCTCAATTATCGTCCCAGTATTGATTATATGGACACCTCTAAGTCTGACCGCCATGCATTCCTGAAACAAAACACAAACGCATTGTATATCAATAAAACTTGCGTATTCCAGTCGAATACACAAAGTATTGAAGTAGGCTATAACAATAACAACAATAAAAAGCACAAGGGTATCGATTCATGTTTTCTATTTAAGAAAACAAACAGGAATTGTCCTGACTTTGGAGAAAACTGATACTTATATTTATATATATTTATTTATTTTAGCGTCAACCAACAGATAAACCTTTGAAAGGTAGCACTGAAACATATACAGAGACAGAAAAACACATAAAAGACACAAAACAAAGCATTATTATATACTCATACACGTAATAAACACAATCACATAGACTACATATGCACACAAACATACAAACTTATAAATTTGTAAAAAATATACATAATAAATGGAACTGCAGAACTGTTTATTGGTTTATTGTGTAAAGTGTCTGAGATTGTAAAACTCAACACATATTTTAATAACTGATTAAAGAGATTTTACCAAAAGAAAGAAATTAAGGACATTTTCAACTAAAACAATATTGAATGGTAATTTGTTTTTTTTTCTTCTAAAGAGGATCAATTTCTCCTACTATCTCGTTACAATTACTAATACACCTTCTAGTTAAATCACATATTTTGTGATTTGTAACAAAAAGAGAAGGGGATCTCTGAGAGTATATGGAGGAACTAAGTCCAACTTTATTTAGAATTTCGGAACTGTGATACTTGGCCAAAAAGCAGTTTGAAACGAAAACAGCATCAACAGCTTTTCTTCGTAGTTTTAGAGTGTGTGGGTTGAGTATCCTAGTAGTTTCTTCACATTCTAAATTTTCTGATTCTTTCTTAAGATGTTTATTAAAGATGTACCTAAAGAGTCTTTTTGTATCATTTCAATTATGTTAGAGTCTGTATTAGTTATAGAATTCCAAATTACAGAACCAAATTCTAGTTTATCTTGGACTAAAGCATAGTAAAGGCATACTATAGAATCAAAGCCAGTTGCATTGAATGTTAAATATTTTATGAACCCCTAATGTTTTATTTGTTTCTGCCAAAATATTGCCAATGTGATGATGATAACATAATTTTGAATCTAATAACGCACCGAGATCACGTAAATTCTGAGTTTTTAAAAATAATTTTACTGTCTGTAATGTACTTAAATTCAATATTATAAGTTTTTCAAGAAAATGTAATTTTTTTGCGATTTATCCTCATTTCATTTCATACCATTCAGTAGCCACCAGTTGGTAATAGCGTTTATATCATTTTGTAGAAGTATGCAGTCATTTATTGTACATGTAGTACGGTTAATCTTTAAATCATCAGCATATAGAAGAGCCTTATAATTTTTAAGAATAACAATTATATCATTAATAAATACATTAAATAACTAAGGTGATAATGTTCCACTCTGTGGTACTCCAGATGGAGCAGTAAATACTTGAGATAAGGTGTCCTCAATCCGTACAATGAAAATTACATCTGTTAAGAAACTATGAATCCAATTAAAATAATCAGTGCTTTAACCAAAACTACATAAATTACGTACGATTAGTGAGTGCTGTCATGTATCATAAACTTTACTTAGATCAAAATACACCGTATCAACCTGCTTACGAGATATTACATTGCTATATTATGGGTAGATTACAAAATCAAATAAATTAGTTGTGGTGGTTTTACCTGGTATGAAGCCATGTTGACTATCAGATAATTATTTGATACATGAAATAGAATGTGTTTATGAATTATTTTTTCACATATTTTAGAAAAACCACATAATAGAGAGATAGGTATATAATTCGATACTAAGTGTTTATCACCCTTCTTAAATATGGGAACAACATTAGCATGTTTCCAAGTTTTGGGATACATCCCAGTAAATATACTTCTATTAAAAACGGGTACTAATATATCACTGCACCCCTTTATTATGAAATATGGTATACTGTCTCCTCTGGTAAATTTTGTAGGTTTGATTGTTTTTATAGCCCATAGAACTACATTTACAGTAATTTCAGGTGGTGGTAAACAATTTCCATAACTCTGAGTCAGATTATGAGGAGTTTTATTACTATATATGCTGTAAATTTTGGAAAATGTTTAAAAAATTGTTTGCTATTCTGATTCTATCACTGTAAAATAAATAACTGTCTTTTAAATTATATACTTTTTTGTATCCATTTTTCATGATTTTTGCGTAGTTACAAAATTTTGATGGATTGTATTTAAGGCTCGGTTTCAGTCGCCATATTGAATTTCATTATTTTTCGCTTTTTTAGAATTCTAAGAAGAAAAAAAGTTAAATACATGGTTATACCTCAAATTCTATTTACATTTCGCTACAGTACAGGCATTGCGATTCAGCTGTTAACTTTACGCCGCAATCTGTGTGGGAAATTTTTTTGCAATCATAATTTTCCCGACAAACTGCAACCTAACTATACATTATTAGCTCTATTGCCTTGCTTGTATTGTAGCTCAAGGTAAATAGAATTTGCGATGTATACACCGATTTAACAAACATTTTTCTTCTCAGAATTCGAAAAGAGTGAGAAATAATAAAATTCAATATTACGACTGAAACCGAGCCTTAATTTTATTGTAAATATTTTTTAACCATTCATTTTTATCAAGTTTTATACGTTCTTTAACATAGGATCCAAACATAGAAAATTGATCGTAACTGCCGGAAGAATTATATATATATATATATATATATATATATATATATATATATATATATATATATATATATATATATATATATATATATATATATACTAAAATAGTGCTCTTCGCGTCTAAGCAGAAATATTAAGTGATCAGAAAACCAGTGGAGATAATTTAGTCTAGTTTTCACCTTTTTAGGAATACATTGCCGTATCGCACTCGTCACAATTTGTTGTCAAGGATTCAACCATTTTGTTTATGACTGGATCCAGTTTCTTGGACGTACTCCATTGCAAATTGAATGACTGTCAAAGAAAACTAAACAAATAAAAGCATACTCTGCTTATATTATGGTATTCTTTCTTTTATTTGTTTAGTTTTCTTTGACAGTCATTCAATTTGCAATGGAGTACGTCCAAGAAACTGAATCCAGTCATGCACTCCCATTGCACAGTTCTTTCAAAGATCACATTTTGTTTATGTCGAACATGTAGTAAATATGGCTATAGTCATAATTTTGCAATGTTAGGCACAATGAGTGGTAATCACCTCCCATGTAGTCTCGAAATTATGACATGATATTACACTCAAGTGATTTAAGTACATTATATTCAACTGTGATGTTAAGTGCTGGATGCGCGATATCTTCACTACCAAGAGGATCAAGTGCCTTTTCAATATTGGTAATACTCGTATCTGAAAATGAAAGATCAAAAAATTTGCTGTAAGATACTGTGTCATTTCACTGTGTTACTTAATTGCTCTTACTCAAGTAAATTAGTGAATTCCAGGAGGAACTGCCCTTTTATTTTATTGTGATAGAGCATACTATTCTGTGTATGGTTTTAATTCCAGTCTACACCAGGTGCATTAAAGTCACCAGTTAGAATTATTGCGCTGGGATAACTTGATAGTTTAGTGTTGACTTCTTCCAATTTCAACCCACATTGCATCAACGTTTGGCGTGTCAAACTCTATTTTGGTTTAGCATAGGGGAAAACTAATTTATTTACAGCTATGATATCTCCCCCGCCTCTATTCATTAAAGATATGTTATGATTACGATCGTTTCGAAAAAATTTAACATCTGTTTGGAAAATATTGAGAGTTAGTTATCATTAAGCCATGTTTCTGTAAGGCAAATTACATTAAAGTTAGTTGCTAAGAAATTTTCCGATAGTAATAATAATAATACAAAAAAATAATAATACTGCAAGCGGGGTAGGCTTTAAACACGCGGGGTGGTTTTGGGACTCCAACAAAATTTTCAGTCTCCATGTGTGTCAACTGAGAGTAAATATCAATTGAATGGATGAGATGAAAAAGAAAAATATTCCATATTTTACCGAAAATGAACTTATATAGCTAACTTGTATTCTGTATGTTGCAACATTAAGGTCTCGCTCTTAAGTTTTGCAGGGGTTACGAATTTTTTTTACGCTAATTAATACATATACCAAAAATTCATTCTTACAGTTTTAACATTTATATATCACCGTTTGTATCTGAATTTTTCTGTTGTTTATTACAAACAATTGTAAATAACTCGAATATCATTTAACCAAACGCTTGGAAAAAATTTGAGACTGTGCACAGTCAAACGATACACAATTTTGCCAGAGCGATCTTTAAAATAATGTACCGTTTGCTATAAAAAATTATTTTGCTTCATTTTGGCTTATTTTGACAACAAAATGTGTGATATTTAAGGGGGGAAAATCTAAAAATCCGTTTGGTGTGTTGCAACATAAAAATTCAAACACAAACGATGCTATATAAGTGTTAAACGGTAATAATGAATTTTCGATACATGTATTAATTTGCGTTTTAAAAAATATATTTTCGAAACCACTGCAAAACTAAAGAGTAAGGGCTTAAGGGACCAGTCCAGCATTCGTCTGCAGTGGTTTCATGAAACTCTGCAAAACCGAAACTAGGATAATCGCAGCCGGGGATCGAACCAGGGCCCTTTCGAATTCAAAGCGTGTGCTTTTACAACTGCTCCAACTCGTTCTTTTTTTTTTTTTTTTTTTTAACAAACGTTATGCACATTACTGACTAACACAGTTGTCCAGCAAAAATAGTATCCTACAGTTATACTTTCTTGCACGTTTACTCAAACATTATGGCTTTAAAATTCCTGAAGTGTTGCATCCTCCCCTGGAGCACTTTATATCGTTTAGAAACGGCTCTCTTAAAAAGTTCCGTGCTTACCGTGGACAGCGTGTAGCAGAAGGGTTGCCAACGTGTCAGTTCCGAATTTCAATACTCCAATAAAAAAATTTTCGTAACTACTCCAAAAATGTTCGTACAATTTTGAAGCACGTAAGAACGATTTTTGAAATATTTGGTAATGACGTATAACAAATGTTAAATTTTTCCCATGGAAGCTCTTACAATACGCTTTTGCACAATGTCCGTAAATAAGTAGGCCTAACCTTTGTCATATCACAGTTTTGAACTGGTTTAGACGCAAAAGTACGACTTCATTTGAAGTAAAATGCATAATTTCTTACACGAAACTATACAAATTTAATGAAGATAATAGATTATTTAAACGAGTTCTTGTTACTAAATTTTATTCCCACTCATTGTAGGCCTAGTGAGTGGTAATTAGGCCTAATGCTCGGAGGGTACCTCAGTGCTATATTATTTTAACTTTAGTAATGGTTTAGCTATTGCTACCTATAGTTTAGGTGTCTAGGCATACACACACATATTACTGTACATTGAAGCATCTGGCTCATCTCACAAGTAATTAACATTCGACGATGTAGCGAAATTCTACTATGACAATCACGTATCATCTCAATTTGAGAATATTTACTATAAATACCATACTTTAGTGCACGGACCGTGAAGTTGTAAAAATTTCCGGGCATGACAATTTAAAAAGTTAAATCCCTATTGTGTACGGAAATTTCCGCATGGTTGGCAAGGGAACAATCCTGGACTAATGTTAATTATACTACAGGTTAGGAAACTCGATGTTATTAGTTTGGCAAGGGAAGAAATTCTGCCGCTACTTGCGCTGATAGTAAGGGGTCTACGAATTTTGTCGAGGTCGGTAACGAGGATTCACGAATGTGACCACGTGGTCGTTATATCACGAGCACGGTCGTAGAAGAACAGGTCTGGACACTCGCCTAACTACCAATGTATTTTACTTGACCCCCTTGTTGTTTGGCTGTAGTTCATCAAGTTACCGAGAATGTTGTACTTTTTGGCACTGTGATCCGGGCGGTCGGACTCAAACTCAGCCCACTTTTTTTCATAGTTAAATACATAAAATAAATAAATATTACTGGAGCCTTTTCTTAAATTTGTGAGCGAAGGAAGTATTTCATAAAATGATCAAAAAATACGTTTTTATTAATTGTTTATCTTAGTGGAAAGGAAGTGGGCGGAGTTTGAGTCCGACCGCCCTAACATCAGCGCCAATAAAACACAATATTCTCGGTAACTTGGTGAACTGCAGCCAAACAACAAGGGGTCAAGTTTCCAGACCTGCTATTCTACGACCGTGATCACGAGTCAAGTTCCAACATCCGAGGACGCCGTCTTAAAAGCTTTGATTGCGGGTTTGTGATATTTTCCGTTTGTGACAATTTTTTTTTTTTTTTTTTTTTTTTTTTTTTCGGATTGCGGACGCAGGCAGAATTAGATTGCTGCATTTTTCTGTCAGATTTTTTTCGTTGACGCTTCCTAGGAAGGTGAAGTATTTTTAGAATTGTTGTTGTTCCGGGAAGAATAAACATTTAAATTGTCATTTTAAATGTCCGTTAAAGCGATTGTGGTTGGTAACATGCGTACTTTCATCAGTAACGTTAATAAGGCATTGACAATAATCATATTTTAATTGATTGTATAAAAGCAATTAGCTCTGTTAACTTTCTTAGTGCAGGCACATATAATTCAGTTCACTTTTTAAACGCAATGCGGAAGAATGTTTTCTACCGGGATTAAACTTAATGACGTCACATTAGTGAATCTTCAGTACCGACCTCGGCAAAGTTCGTTGACCCCTTACCGACTCTAACGCCACTGGCGGTAGAACTTTTCCCATAAGTAGAGACCTACAAATTTCGCGTTATTTTCAGACAGCAGATTAGACCGTAAACAACTGTTTGCTCGCTCGACGTCTTACATTAGCTTTTGATGTTGTGGCTTGCAGATGGGAACGATTTTGACAAATATAATTAAAATTTCCATGGTAGAGATACCAATGGCATTTAAATCAGTCAAATATGCAAATGATATCACATGTGGGCCGGCGACTAATGACTAGAGATGGTGAAGTTTCGCGAATTCAATTACCTGCACGTTAGAATCAGATATCCTATGTATACTCAAGTCCCGACCATTTGTTCACTAGCTGTTACTCAATGGAACAGCAGACAATGAACGAACAGACAGGGCTTGAGTATGCATAGGATATTTAATTCTAACATGCAGGGCAATGAATTCGCAAAATTTCACCATCTCTACTAATGACTACAGACATGCAAAATTCGCGTTATTTTCTGACAGTTGACTAGACTCCAAGTGACTATAGGCTCGTTCGACGTCTCCCGCTGGCCGATATTGTCGTGACTTGCCGCGGAGAATGCTTACACGGAAGAGAGGCCAATCTCTGTAAAGACATAACACACGTAAATAACAACACATAAAAGTTCGTGGCCAATTGAATCGCAGATTAGGCTCTGTTATGTATAGGAAAGTGAAGTTTAGTCTGCCACCAAATGATAAAGCGAATTTTGCAAGTCTCTACTAATGACTATGGTGAAGTTTCGCGAATTCAATGACCTGCATGTAAGAATCAAATATCCTATGCATAATCAAGTCCCGACCATTTGTCAACTAGCTGCTACTCAGTGGAACAGCAGACAATGAACGAACAGACAGGGCTTGAGTATGCATAGGATATTTAATTCTAACATGTAGGGCAATGAATTCACGAAATTTCACCATCTCTACTAATGAAATCACAGATTGTGTCCAAGGTTGTACGGGTGAACGAAGTCTAGTCTGTTAAATTTAATAACGCGAATTTTGCACGTCTCTATCCATAAGTAGAGACTGGAAAAATTCGCGGGTTCATTTACCCGTACGCTAGCCTCCAAGAAAATATATGTACTCAAGAAGATAACAGCTGCTCGTTAGCTGCATACAAACAAAGTGATACCACACGATTGGCCAGCGCTTAGTTGCTTCTATAGTATTGGCTCAACAACAACCTCCAAGAGGTGGTCAAGTGAGTGAAGAACCAACATTTGAAAAGGTCACGAACTTACAGTTTTTTAAATCTAGCGTGAGCCCAAAACAGAAAGCGAAATTCTCAGGTCCCTACCCATTAAACGTTCTATTATCTTTAGAGGTACGTAAATTTCGCAGATACATTCCAGGTCAGGTTGAACGCCAATTATGTATACTTCATTGTCATGTCTGTGACTTGCTGGAGGCTGTTACGAAACGCGTTTGACTACTGCAAGCCAGTAGTAAATAAGGAAATAATGCGAAGTGCTGTCGCTTGCTACCTGCTTGAACTGTTATAAACCAATAGATAATCGATTGTGGCCAGTGGGTGTATAGGACTGACAAGTCTAGGCCGCTGCCAGATGAATCCGCGAAATTGACGTACCTCTAATTACCTTCCTAACCTGTAGTAGAATGAACCTTACCTGGACATAGAAGAGCGGTTTCCTGATCATGCTGACGGGGTAGCACTTGGCGAGGTGGCCCAAGGTCAGACCCTTGATGTCGAACACGATGACGCAGCCCTCGGACTGTGGGTACTCGGACATGTAGAAGTCGACGGCCATGAAGAAGGCCTTGAGGGCATCCACGAATACGAACTTGGAGGCGTCGAAGACCGTGAAACGGAAGATCGCCACGTTGTACCCTTCAGGTGTGAGCCGCGGTACGACGAGCAGCTCGCTACAACACCCACACATTCCTCAGCATGTGATGTGATTTCTAAAAACCAAGCTCACTGTTGGATAGAGACACAGAAACTTCGCGAATTAATTTTGAGAAGACGTCAGATTTCAAACTCCTGTACACGTTAGTTACATTCGCTTGGTACTTTATCACTGTCATTGAGACACTTCCTTGAGGACAGTGAGCCAATAGCAAACCTGCATGAAAACACTCACAGACTTCCGCGCCACCTTGTCACATGTACAGCTATGGCCAGCAGACAATGTACAAATAACTGAGGACATAGTGTACACAGGACTGTGGAGTCCAGCCGGCTGGTCGTTGAACCGTCGAAATTTTCTATTCTCTACTTGTAAACATAGTAAAGATATAATTGAAAAATATGTATGTGTTCCTAAGTGCGGTTTGCATTTAAGTAAGCAGAACCATGGTTACTTTCTTCTTTCAACCGAACTGTTCTTTTTTTTTCACTTAATTATAGATTTAATTTATTTATATGGTAACGTTAGGTGCCCCCTAACAGCACGTGGCTTTGGTAGAGGTACAAGAAGGAAAGGTCTTAAAGTCGGTCAGGCCATCCCAACATTCGCCTAGAATGATTTTGGGAAACCCTGGAAAACCGAAATCAGGATGGCCGAAAGCCGGGGATCCAACCAGGGTCCTCCCGAATGCGAGGCGATTGTTTTATCACAGCTCCACCACTCTCGTACTCGTAGAAACCTTACTATAGGCCATTCGGAATAAAGTGAGCACTAAAGATTTAACCTTTGAAAATAATCACTAGCCGTTACTGCATATACATCACCACTAACAAGAGTTACTTTACTGCTTGTATGGTTGGTAGCGATTTATTGTACGTAGTTCCGTGTATTTTCCTATTTGAATACAACATTAGTGAAAGAACATATGACGAACTCGACCTGT
>PNEQ01004115.1:48245-59059 GCA_003012365.1 Medauroidea extradentata
CCGATATATATATATATATATATATATATATATATATATATATATATATATATATATATATATATATATAATTTCACGTGTATGTCCTTTATTCAAAAGTTATTTGATAAATAAGTTCAGTATTATTTATGAAGTACAATGAACATTTAAATTTATTTTTTTCCCTATTGAAAGTACAGCTACAAGGCTAGTCATCGTAATTTTCTTACAAGAACAACCATTGTAGTTTTACAAGGAATTTCTTTGGCAACTGGGCTTCCAAGGATTTTCTTTGTAAAATTACAAAAAAAAAAAAAATACAGTGTAGCGTGAACAATTTTCTGGAAAGCATTTACACACGCAACTGACAACACATAGAGTCTCGTGACCAATGAACTAACATATTGTGCTCAGGCAGGTACATACAGAGCAGTGAAGTATATTCTGTCACCGAGTAAAAACGCTAATTTTTTTTCTAGTCAGGACTGTGGCGCTGTGACTCATTTTTACCAGGTTGGTACATTAAAGGTCGAGAGCTTCCACTTGAGACAGCTATGATCTAGCCATCACGAACACGTTTTTTTTATAAATATAGTTTGTAAATATTTTAACGTCCGGAAACTCATAAGACTGTAACTTAGACATTCGTACGTAAAACGTGTGGAGAAAAATTTCTAAAGTTAACTTTACTGTTAGGGCCGATATTATAAATCTCTTTCGAATGACAACTAACTGCTATCCCCATAGAGAAAGCATTGGTGAGCAGTTGGTTGTCATTCGAAAGAGGTCTATAGAAACGGTCCTTAATGTTTTAGTTATGATACTTACCATATCTTCGTGATACCGTAAAAATCTTGTCCGTGAATATTCCTGTTACTGAACAGCTCTGGCGTGAGAGTCCTGAAGGTATAGCAGGACTCGATCATGTGCTTCGTCTTCTCCAGGTTGTCGCAGCAGCTGTGCAGGAACAGATGGATGTGTTCATCTGAAATAACAGGAAAAATTAAATGAACCTAGAGCATTTATGATCACTTGTTCGACTCAATTGCAGAGACACAGACATACATAGATAGAGAGATAGATAAAGGTACATGCTAGAAATAAAAATACACACAGTATGTCCCGCATTAGCCAGAGCACCTAATGATGAGAGTGGCCCGGTATAAATTCAGGATGAGCATCTCTACACGAGAGATAATCACCGTCGCTCATCTGGTCCGAAGAAAGTATGAGGTGAGGTGATATGTGGTGGAACACGAATGTAATACTGGAAAGGGGACAGGAGATTCTCAAGAAAACATGCCGGTCAAATGTCACTTCCGTCACGTTTATCACAATTGAAAATCAGGGTGGCCCCCAATTAATCAAAACCGGAGCGCAGTGTTGAGCAGCAGCTGCTAAGCTTGGATAGTGTTTCGGCAAGAAACTAACCTAATTACAACGTTACAAAAGTTAAGTTCCAATTAGAACAATTGCGGCTGCCTGAACCGAACGTCCGATAATGTCATATTGTCAACTAGCTTATTCCAATGGCCACTATGACCACCAGGAGCGCTACATGTGCGTCACTCATTTCAAACATAAGTCGATAGTCACCGAGTTCAACTACTATCTACAGTTCCTACTCACAATTAATATTTACAAACCACAGCAGGCGTGTTCCAAGTGAAACGGGGATTAACAGGGACCCCTATTTTTCGCGAAAAGAATTTTGCCCTAGTTTGTTTCAGTGACTTACGTGCACATGATCTTTGAAAGAACTGTGCAATGGGAGTGCATGACTGGATTTATTTGTTTGGACATACTCCATTGCGAAATAAATGACTGTCAAAAGAAAACTAACAATATAAATAAGACAAGAAAACATAAACAAGCAGAGTATGCTTTAGTCATCAGGATACATACACAACATGAAATTCCAAGCAAATAAATCGTCACTTACGTGCACATCTTAAATTTTGCTTTATGGTTATCGGCAGCGTGTCTATGTGAAGAGCCGTATCTCATTTGACTCAGCCAATTTCAATAAATTTCCTGCAACAGCACACGTCTGTGATTTGCCGGTAGAATCTCAAGGCTCGTAAGAATAAAAATATCAAGTTACTTGCCACGAAGAAGAACTACATATGTGAACGAAAGGCACCGAAACGAAGTGGGGCAAAATTCTTTTCGCGAAAAACAGGGTTCCCTAGTGATTAACATTGACTGATAAGAGGGCTGGTATAACCTCCTGTCAGTAACAGCCTAGCAAAGCAGAACGTTTTCTCCCGTCAAATGACGTCACTAACAGGTAACTACTTCACTGGTTGGGCCCTGGAGGTACATGATGCCACATGCTCATGGTTAGACACCTGCAAATTTCGCGTTGTTGTCTGACATCAGACTGGAATTCAAGTTCCTGTGTGCTTGTCTGACTTTTGGTGTTGGCCGACAGCTTGTATGGCGCGCCTTGAAGGCTATTTTTCAACCATGACGTATGATCAACTGTGAAAGTTATGCGAACATGCAAAGACACGAAGGTCTGGAGCCAATAATGTTTCGGAGTGTGTGTTCGGACGAGCATACGCTAGTAAATTCTAGCCTGTCGGCAAACAATAATTCGAAATTTGCACTTCTCTAATCACGAGTAGAGACCCGGAAATTTCGCGGGTTCAATGAATTGCAGGTTAGACTCCACAGTCCTGTATACACTCTGGCCTCAGCTACTAGTTAGTTGGCTGTGCTCCAACGAGTGGCAATTTTAACGACTAACGAAGCAAAGTAAAAATATTTGGGGTGCTATTATGAAGGCTTGCTGTTGGTCTGTAATACACATGTACAATCTCACAAATTGTGGCCAAATCAAGAGAGTACTTTATATACACAGGAGTTTGAAATAAAATTTGTTGTCAACTGAATTCACGAAATTTCTGGGTCGCTACTCATGACTTCCTTTGAAATACAATTACGCTTCGCAACTGGTGAGCAGATGCACACATTACGAGTTAGGAACCACAGCGAGGCTGCGGGGTGGACAAAACTACCATAGGTCACCATCGCTCTACCATGACAATGGCTTTCTTTTATTGGTTAGTAATCAAGACATATAGACGAATCAGGAATCGCTATTTCCGAGGGAGAATGCAAAACAGTAGTAACACGAATAGTGGAACTTGCCATCGCGCGAAATATCATTGTTTGTTGGGATCATGTAAAGCACTCAAATACGACATCTTTATTTCATTATTGGTCTGTCCTCATTTGACTGCTCTGATGCCAACTATATTGCGCCACTACTGGATATACGTCATTCGTCAGTTAACAGTCAACCCATGCTATATTACCGTCGAACAATCATGCAAAAATGGGAGCACTTACACTTTTTTGAAAAAGAAAAAAAAAACTCTGAAGTGAGAAATACTTTCAAATTTTTTATCGTATCTAACCACGACTCTTGTTTACAGGATTGCCGGTTCGGAGTCCACTGTAGTACCCTTCCCAAAAAACGGCTATGGGCGAACATAACGCAGCCACTTACGATCTAGCTGAGAGGATCCCATTTCACATATGGTATGACGTCACCTATATAATGACTTTCTAGAATCTGTTGTACGAACAATGAAGATACTATGCAAACTGTAGCGTACTGACAGTGCAGCCACTTGCCCTGACCGCAGAGCTGTGTGCAGAACTTCGGGAGGTGCAGGTTTATTATAAAAATTGCTAAACATTGTGTTAGTAACGCCTGCTTAGATACAAAAATCAATTAACGTTTCATGCGGTTGTACTCGTTTCAGATCATCCACAAATATTTGAAGCTATTTTTTCCAGGTCGAAAACAGCGACAAAGAGTGCTTTGCTGACTTTTAATCTGTACATCTTTATCCAATATCTTAAAAAATATAGTGTCACAATCAAATGTCTCATAGAGAAAGCGATTGACGCGAAGACTGCATGCCAGTTCTTTGATAAAAACTTCGAGGCCAGGATGAGACGTAATGCGCATGCGTTGATCTTCCTTGTCCTTCTCGACGCTGGGCCCAAAATGCGAACATAACGAAAAAATATTTGTTACTTCACTAGTGCTGATAAAGTTGCCTGCTGGACTTCAGTCTGTCTCTACACAGAGTCACGTGCAAGCCACAAAACTACAGAGCTATAAATGTGCACATAAGTCACTGAAACAAGTATTAGCATGCGTACAGGACACAATTGATGCTACATTTTTCTGTTACTGAGGTTCCTCGCCTCTTCTGTACACTAACATTGCCAATTACTTCACTGACTTTGAAGTGTAGAACAGTGACATAACATCAGAGTCAACTCCCATCTTGACGAGAGACTCGGAAATTGTTTCGTACCAACGACCTTCTGATCCTTGGAATCTGCTCCAGTGACTTGCCAAATATCCGATATGGCAGGTTTTGAATCTTCAGGAGCGAGATTCCTAAAAAGTAACTCATTCGCGGAAGTATCTCTGGTGTACATAAGTAAGAAATCGAACTGAAATGAACTCACTAAATTCCCATGTCTCTAGGTATTTATTTATTACCTGTCCTCATAAATTCCTGGTTCAGCTTCCACTTTATCTCGAGGAGAGATTTAAGAGTGATTGGAGCATGTATTAATGCTAATCGCCTTGATTGAGTCTCCAGCTTCATACCCTATATTTAGTGATTGGAAAAATTCGTCTGTTCATTGACCTGTATGCTAATTTCTAAGAATATCTGTAGTGCCGCTAACATAAAGGGAAAAAAGTTTTGCTTTATGTGTGGAGATGATGGTAAATCGTGAAAATGTTTTGTACCAACCTACCCTTGAAAACACTATAGTTTCTTGTGGCATGTATGATTGGATGATATACGTCTGACACAATGTATCTGTCTGCAGACCAATAATAGGCATCACACATTACAATAGCGGGTTTCTTATTGGTTTAGTCAAATAGAGCAACAGCTCACCGAACAAGCGAAAGCCAGTAATTTTTTCGTAAGCTAAATATGCGTTGAAACCCAACAAACAGTCAAGTTTGACGCACCCTGCAAGGTGCTTAGATATATTTTACGCACGGTCCCGTAATATTAATAATATGTTAGAGTTAGGCCTACCTTATTTTCACCCAAGGGGTCCTTGAAATCCAGTATTGTGAGCCGTGTTGCCGTAAAACATAAAACTAAAGGTTTAGAGATGTTTATATTTACCGTTTTTGTATGTATATATTCACGCCCGCCATAACCAATGTAAACAAACAGATGGACGCTATACAATTAATGCCAGGCGGCAAAGTATAAACTTTTAAGAGAGAAAGTGTGTATATAATTATTGTAAATGTAATATTATTAATTTTGTGTATTTATTTAGTGCTTTGCTTGTTTCTTTTTTGGCAACACGGACATTTTCACGGCCCCGCGGGAATGTTTAAATAGAGTCACGTATTTTTTCGCCGAGTGTGGGAGATTTGTGGGTGTTGGAGTGATGCGCCTGCTAGTCAGCAGACGGCCTCATCTCCAGCGGCGGCCATTTTCACCACCCACTAACGGGACTTTAAGACCCCCTCAGGGGTATATAAGGCGGGCGCTCGCCTAGCCAAGTAAAGTCAGTGATTGTGAAAGTGTACCAAGGGATAACAATATACACTTCAAACGTATTTTATAGTTTCATTTCTAAATACTAATGTCTGATTCAGAGTGCCTAGTACTTAATATCTCGCCTGAGGAACGAGCAGTGATAGAGGATCGTAAGGCAGAAGCCGCAGCTAAGCGCCGACAGGTCATTGCAGGTAACAGTGAGATACCTGTGGGAGTAATTCCCCCACCTCAGAGAACCGCCGAAAAGCCCACAACACTGTCAGAACTTTGTCGTCATTGCAAAGACACCGAGAACAAGCCGCCTAGACGTAAACGTGACAGTTTCAGTCGCATCCTTAGAAACCTCCACCGCCTTCAGCTACCATTAATTAGCCCGATATAAACTCCAGAAAAACCAGCACCATTACCACACCCCCGCATCCAGCAGCTGAAGAGGGAAGCCGACTTCGAGCCGAAGCCTGTGTCGGACCGAAAACGCCGCCTCCTAAGGGAGCTCTTCTAGATATGGTGAGTGGTCAACACGCCTACCCCCTTTTATGAAAAGTGAGAATTTTCCCGCTCTGCTGAGAGACTGTTGTGTTGACTGCCCCTGGAAACCACTCTCCTTGGGACATTTAGCAGCCTCTCCTCCCCTTCAGGGAACTCTCGTGCTCAGACCTCATTGAACCCTGAAGGTAACATAAAATCAACCCCTTTGCCAGCAGAGTGGCTACAAGTTGTCCCGCGATAAAGCATCATCACTACTTATGTACACATCAGCAGTTCTTCTTCAAGGTCAGTGATTGCATGTTTTTAACTCCCAGCGGCTGCGGATTCTGCCCGCAAAATCACAGGCGTGTGGTGTTGTTTATTCTGATTGCACAATGAAATGAATGACACCTCTGTACAAAGACACGCTGCCAATAACCGCGAGGTAGAGTTGAAGATATGCAAGTGTGATGTTGAAACAAAGTGGTACAACATTTTTTCACCTGCAATTAGTGGCTGTAAATATCTACGTACTTATGAAGGCGTGGTACATAATTCAACGCTAAAGCATTAGTCTATAACTGTGGGTTTCTTGAAGCCAATTTGCGAAAATTATACATTAGCAATCCTAGACAATAGTTTTTGCCAACGTTTTAAACAAAATTGTTTCCAGTGTTACGAACTTCTGAGGTACAATCTCGGACGCCGGGACTTCGTGCATTTAACTACGGTGCAAGAGATCACACGTAACGAATTAGTAATTCTAGACAAATGTTTACTCATAAAGTTGGCAAATACCATTATCTAGGATTGTCATTGAGTATTTTATCCATATTGTCTTGGAAAAAAAACGTAGAAAGCAATATTGATGTTTTCAGCGTTTATTGGTCTACTCGCACTCTTAAGAAGACAGCAGCTGATAATTGGCTGCTGTCTGACACAGTGTTATGCTACGATTGGACCTGCATTCAGTTGTTTATCTCTGTGTGAATGTCCTCCTTAATGTGTCAAGTCAAGAACCAATTGCAAAAGGGACACGATTCTAGCGTGTCCCCAAAGTAAACCGCGGATTATCTGTGCCCCTGCCCATTTTGCTTTATTTGACATCTCGCTAGTTTAATATTCTGAAAAAAAAAAAAAAAAAAGTGTGAGATTTGCTTTTAGGCACATTTACGTTTATTACCTTACACTACAATACACAGTAAAAATAATTTGTACTTCTACAAAAAGGTTTTTTGGAAACCAGTTTCCAAATTTTTGTTTTGCAACACTACCAATACATTTTTGTAAAATTTACAAAAATCTTGTACATTTACAAATTTCTTTGTATATTTACAAACATTTCTGTAAATCTACAAACTAATTTTGTATATTTACATTTAATATCTGGTTCATTTTACAATAATTGCTTGTAGTGTTACGATTTTTTTTTTTTGAAACTAGTTTCCGAAACATTTTTTTGTGAAAGTACGAAATGTTTTGTTAAAATGTAAAAGGTCTCCTTAGGTTTATTTTGTTTCAATTCGAAAAATCTGCTCATTGGCATTATTTTACTAGTTTCCAAAGTTGTTTACGATATTTGTAACCACTTTAAAAGGTTTCTGGACATCTTG
The DNA here is from genome assembly GCA_003012365.1 of Medauroidea extradentata. NCBI lineage: Eukaryota > Metazoa > Arthropoda > Insecta > Phasmatodea > Phasmatidae > Medauroidea > Medauroidea extradentata. Next base: position 55,873 of record PNEQ01004115.1, read on the forward strand.
CTTTTATTATCTGACTGATAATGTTCTGTTATTACGTTACAAGAATTTCCTTGTAAATGTACAAATTTTTTTTTACTGTGTACTGTAACGACATGTGTAGTAACGTGAACAACGGTGGCAGGTTTATTGCGGATTACAGCACCAGATCGCCTCTAAATATGAATCATTTTAGGTCATCAGTTTAATCAGTAGGCCACCACGTGTTCCAAATTTTCTTCCCAAAGCTTTGCACCTATAACATTTCATGGAGATCCTTTTGCCCACGATCTTCTATCTCATTTTGTTTAAAAGCTGCCTGCTTCATAATTCATCATTTGACTTGCCATTACGAAAACATCCTGTGCCTGATATTGTAACACAAGTATTTCATTGAGGTTGCTGTATGCTCCAAGACAATAAGGAAACCTTGCTACATAATTTAGAATAAAGTTTTCCATTTATGCAGTCTGTCTACTGAAATGTGCGAAGTGTGTATTTTATGGTTTATTTATTTATTTGTAAGGATCCGCCTTAATTCAGCCTACGTAAACGGCTACCGAGGTTGCAAATTCATTTCACCGCAGCACTAATTCAAATTGGGTGCATTATGGACATCAATTTCATTTCATCATCAATTCCAATTGAATTCATTATGCAAATATATTTAATTTCAGCGCTAATTCAAATTGAATTAACTATGCAAACACACATAATTGGAGCAACAATTCCAGCTTCATAAGATCTGACAATTAATTTTGTTGTTGTACAGTTTAATATTGGATTAACTGCGCAGATGAATTTTATTGGATCAGTAATACGAATCGGATGAACTAAGCATATTAACTTTACTGAAACTCTTGTCGAAATGGAATGAAGTTTTCAAAATTCATTCCATTACAACACAAATTCAAGGCTCTCGCCTCTAACCGAGCTGAACCAGGTTTGTTCCCGGCGGGGTCGGCTCGGATTTTCGAATGTGGTAATCGTCTAGGACGATGCCGTTGGTCGGCTGGTTTTCTCGGGGATCTCCCATTTACCCCGCTACTTCATTCCGATGCTGATCCATACTAACTTCATAGCACTCTTCATATCAGCGTTGATAACGTCGCTGACCAAAAATTTCTTCCTCGCATTAATAGCATTTAAACAGGTCCATCGGTAACGTACAGACTACTAGTAAAATATATACATTATTTGATGAATGGCATTTGTGAAGCTAACAATCATATGGACGTTGCAACATGTTACTTACATTGCCAACTACGCGCAGTGTGACTGTGGCATTTTGTATTAATGCATTACCGCAAACCGCCTGACCTACACAACCCCAGTACTTATTTACCGATCGCATTCCAATAAACGTGTTATTACTTCCTCCTTTCTGTCAGCTAAGCATTAGCCTGTCGACATCTGACCTTGTCACTGGCTTAGTAACCGCAGAGAGAAAAAAAATGAAGTAAGGAAAAGTAAGGCATTAGCTATACAGTAAACAACACTTTCCTCATACTACAGCTTTCTCGCTACTTGTAGGCTACGTAGCACAAACATAGCCGATTATACACCACATTTACCGCTATTTTGTGAACACAAGAATTTTAATGTGTATTATAACGTTGTAAGAATACAATGTGGTGATTATCTAATACGTACTTTGGAAGAAATCATACACAGCACTTCGCCTTGTTGGCTGTCAGGATATCCGAAGTCTCAATTCATCAATTCAGGCAAACGTCCTCTGTACCATGCTGGCCACAGAAATCAGCGGGAGACCATTTTGAAGAAGCGGCATATTAAATACACTTTACAACTGACACTTGAAAAAAACAACGAAAAGTCTAAAGATTACGAGTTGCCTTTTTTATGTAATTGTAAACAGAGAAAAAAAATCTGTTACAAAGCAACGCTGTAACTGTTTCCCGGGGCGTATCGGTATCTTAGGAGCTAAGACGTAATAAAAATAAAACATCAATCACAAAAAATTCATATTTTAAATTATTAAAAACGTACTTTTTTTACAGAACATTAGTGTTATTTGCTAGTACTTCGCGGAATAATTTTTTCGGTGCAAGTTATTTTATTTCCTTGCGCCATTATTCTGTTTTTACCGAGGGTAAGTTTCAACAATTTTAATTATGATATGTCATAATCCAAAAACTTTGCGCTGAATAAATATGTTACAACACGAAAAGCCACCGGAATGGTTTAATATAAAATGTCCTCTTGGTGCAACTGCCTAGGACATACCGTTTATGCTCAAAACACACTTGAAGTTTCGTGCAGGCACTGAGCCTAGAGCATAGGCAATGCTGCGAACATGCACACACACACGCACCACACAACTACACACACACACACACACACACATATATATATATATATATATATATTTAATTTTGCAGTAAATTATTGTTCTGACTTGAGTCGTTAGATCTATTTGAGTGCGTGGAACAGTCTTTAACCAAACTGCCATGAATTTGTCGCGAGAAAAGTTTTAACTCGACCGTGTATCGTTTGACTGCACCAATCAGAAAAAGATTATCGTGACACCACGTCTGTGATTCGCCAGCAGAAACCAAGCCAAGATAGAAAATAAACATATAATCAATGACCAGAAGCAGAGCTGCTGATGCGCGAATAAGGTACTGCAACCAAATCGTGCAAATAAATTTCACTACAAAACCGTGGCTGTATACCAATAAATAACAACTCAGTATTTTTAACTATTTGCAGTGAGTTTACAACTAGGTATGTCTTATTCTGAACTCATTTTCGCAGAAGCTAGCGTCGTGGAACAACATTTCATAATTTCCTTCGCGCTCTTTCCTCTTCTCGATTCCGAGATTTCTGAAACTTCAGATGACAATTACGAAGTTTAACAAGCATGGAGCACACACAAAACCGGTTCGACCTCGGCGTGTTAATTCTAACGATCCCTATCACCTACGAGTTGCACGACACGAAACTCGACTACAAAAATGTGTCACGGCATATGCTGCACCATACGTAATATTGCATCACTGACTCGCTCAACAAAGACCTGCTTTGTTTCGACTTTCTGCCTTTTATGTAGCTTTCCGCCTTACGTAAAGAGCTCACATTGTCACAAACGTGATTCTAGAATTCAAGCAACGGCAAAAAATATGTTAAAATTTTCATATTAAGGCGACCGTCTACATGTCTCTCAAACTGCGTTGCAGTGTGTTTGAAT
>PNEQ01004115.1:59159-72827 GCA_003012365.1 Medauroidea extradentata
CGGGTTTCGCACGAAAAGAAATAACATTTCAGGCCAGGACGGAATACAACTTTCAACACATCACGTGTGCTGCAAACTACATTTTTAAGCCCTTCAACACGGCCGAAAACGGCATTTTCAGACTGCCGTGCCTCACAATATTGTGGACGAATGTCTGCGAAACTAGTATAGAGCCCTGCGTTGGACTTTCCTTAAAACTATCCACCAATAAAAAGATGGGGTCACCACTGAAAGTGTCAGTCAGGCGAGTGTTCTACGATACCACTGCACGCCGTTTCAGCGTCTTGCAGTAGAGGCGATACCGCGCCACAGGAGCTGGTCAACGTCGCCCTTCGCGCCGTGCCTCACTAACACAAACACTCGGCCAGTAGACGGGCGGCTTAAATAGTTCAACTTAATGACAACGCTTGCTTTTTTTTTTTTAATTTGTGCAAACGGGTTTTAAGAACCTCTAGTTTTGAACATAAGACTCAATCCCAATAATACTTATTTTCTTTTCAGTTAAAGGCCAACAGTTTTGTCGGCATGCCAGACATTAATTTTATAAAATAAAGGAATTAAATTTTACACAAGATTTTTTTTCCCCGGAACTTCATCCCCATCGAAATATTACCCACGAAGCAGCTGTTTCAGTGCATATACGATGATTTCTGAATTTTGTGTGGGTATGCCATGATTTTTGGATAAGATTTCCATTTCCTGTAGAAATGTCTGGTTTCTTTTTCAGTGTATCCAATGATTGCTTAGGTTATTTATTTTTAGTAAATGAGGATGCCATTAAAGTGTTAGAATTGGGTAGTAAATGCATGAGTGAACTTAAGCCGGTTGCAGGTGGAAGTAAATGAGATTATAAAATGTGCCCCTGGACTCCTAACCTAGGAAACACTGAATCTTAAGTTAAAAACAAAATCATCACTCATGTAAGGTAATAGATTCTTAACACTGACACAATATACTAATAAAAGATAATTCTATGACTTCACAGTAAAGTATTTTTCAACAATTAAAAAAGTCTAAATCTTCTCGCTGACCAGTCATTTTCATAGGCAGTTCGGAATAAAGTGACCACTTAAGGGCTTGTTCCCGAGTTTTTTTTCAGACTGGTGCCAATAACTCAAATATTTTTTAGCCAAAAGTTTTGAAAATTTTTAGTTAATGTGCAATCACACGATGCACAATACTGTGGACGCGTTTTTTGAAATAATGTACCATTCGCCAGCAAAAAAATAATTTCCTTCATTTTTGCTTATTTTCACGACGAAAAACGTGGTACTTTGGGTCTAAAATCTAAAAAATCTAAAAAACCGTTCAGTATAATTCTACAAAAAAATTCAGCTACAAATTATAACATATAGGCTAAGTGTCAAAACTGTGCAGCGCTTTTTTTATATGAGTATTAGGTAGCAATAAAAAACATACTTTCGAAATCACTGCAAAACTCCGTAACAAGGCCTTAAAAAAGCCCTGATTAATTTATATTTTCTGCCTATTCGTATCTTTCCGCGCGTAACGACAAACGAAAGGAAATGTCTAACCTACATACTCGACATGAATTATATCAACAGAAGTTCATTAATGAAATGGAAAGGGGGACTATTTGTGTCACCTATTATACAATAAAAATAATATAAAAATTATTTATACACTATAACAGCATTTACATTGACCATAAAGCATGAAGAACCTCTCACAAAACGTTTTTTCTAAAGCGTATCGAAAATGTTCAACATTTGTTTTGATTTCCTGTACATGTATCATATCAATAAAAGTTCTCCAATAAAATGGTTAGTCTATATACGTTACACATTATCCAGTTAAATTAATATACTAATTATTTACGTAAACATAATTTCTAAATCAAAGATCACAAATAGATCGCTGTACATTAACAAAAACCAAGTATTTTGTTTAAATCGATTTTTTGTAACGTGGTAAAAAGTGAGTTCTAGGAAATGGTTTGCAGTTATACAATATATATATGCATCCTTCTGCTATATACAATTTAAATTTTACTATTTTAACACCTTTTGTAGTATCAGCACAAATCTTTTTAACCTGCCTAAATTAATGTACTGTCGAGTTTTAGTGCTCCGGTAGTTTTTGATAACAATTTTTGTTACACTCTAGTTTCAATGCTTTACGTGCACATCTGCAGTTCAGGTTCAAGGTTGTTATCAGCATGTCTTTGTGTAGAGGCGTCACTTATTTGACTGTACTAGCACAGTTACGTATCACCTTTGTTCGTAGCCGATAGTTGATTGGAATTCGGAAGAATATTTTTTTTCCCATATAATATTTAATGTGCATTCGCTTGATGCACTGTCACAATACATTTGAGGCGATAAAAATTCTCCTCTTCCCTCCTTTACAAACGTCCATAACACCTTCCTTCGTGAACTCCAGACCTGTCAACCAGCAAAAGAGCTCAAGATTTCTGTTCCCTCCGCGCAATATTGGTCAAACGAACAATGCTAGGTACCTGCAAGAGGCGACAAACATTTTGTAAATTCCTGCAGCTGTTTATGTTTAACTCTTTCTTAATCTGCGAAATGTGTCTCGTGTCTTCCCATCAATGTGTCTCCTTGTGCCTTCACATTCACGTATGTCGTATCTTCACATCCATGTGTTTCTTGTCTTCACATCCATGAGTTTCGTGTCTTCACATTCATGTGTTTCGTGTCTTCACATCCATATGTTTCTTGTCTTCACATCCATGAGTTTCGTGTCTTCACATCCATGTGTTTCGTGTCTTCACATCCATGTGTTTCGTGTCGTCACATCAATGTGTCTCGTCTCTTCACATCAATGTGTCTCCTTGTGTCTTCACATCCACATGTTTCGCGTCTTCACATCCATGTGTTTTTTGTCTTCACATCCATGTGTCTCGTGCTGTTCGTGTTGTCATCGTTGTCTCGTCCATTATGCTGTCATTTTCAACACATCTTATTGTGTTGTTTTATTTTATTGATCTTTTATTTTTGTATGGTCTTTCTTGATAAAACGACTACATTCTGTCCCGGAATTATTTTGTGTTGTTATTGTTCTATTTTCTTTATTCTCATGTTGTCTTTCTGGATACAACTACATTTCTTCTCCGAAATGTTTGTTGACAATATATTACTAGCTTTCCACTTTTTTTTAATTTTTTGTTTTATTGTGGGAATTTTTACGCAACTCTGCAACAGTCGCTTGCAGTGGCGTATGACCAAAAGAGTTTTAGTTTATAATAGTAACTCATTGCAGAAATCGCTCAAAGATCACAGATAAAAGATATCTAGCTTTTAGAAATATAGCCTATACCGTGCACATAAACCATTTTTAGCACGAAAACAATACATATTATGTACGTCAAAAACTAAACATATTTTGAATTGGCCAATGTAGCCTATACTGTAAATAACTAGTTTTGGACGTTTTAAAACAGTTTATAATAACTTCCAAGACTTAGGTTAGTTTCAAAAATCTACCCAACGTTCCTACAAAATGTCACTACTATTTCACAGTGTATTAAAAAAATCACCAAATTCATGCGCAAAATTCTTATTGGACGATGTTATGCATCAAATTTTACGTAGTTATTAGTAAAACATGCTTTAAGTTTTCTTCAGATTTGAAACAGTCTTACACACAGTATTTTATTCATATAGAGTCAATATTTACTACCACAGAATATAGGACTGACTGAAATACTTTTGTAAAATTGTTTCAAAGAAAATATATATATATTGCGTACCACCGTCCAATTAGCGTTTGGCTGAAATTTTCTCATACGCATCCTACATTTATGAACTTTTGTAAACAAAAAGGACTAACACCTTTTGAGGTCTGGTGTATTTAAATTTTCTCAATTCTAATGTAAAACGCGGTAAGTTGGCTACCGTGCTTCTTGCTGTGCTGCAAGAAGCTGGCGGAATAGTGCTGCCATCTAGCGGGGAGCAGAAAACACAAGCTCGGAACACGGTGATTGTAAAACGCGTGGAGCTAACAGGTATACGGTATAGTGCAGCCATCTACAGTGTAGTCTAGCAAGGACAAGCTGACACAGATTTTACCTTCGACTGAGAGTCGAGAGAACATATTATTCTCTTACAAGTAAATCGATACAGAAAAGAAACGGAACGTGTACCAATGCCACCCTTATCGCTGTCTAGCTTTTGAATGCCCCCCTTATCACTGTCTAGCTTTTGAATCTCAAACGGTCGACTTGAGTACGGATCAAAACTAATTTGTGAATTTAAACATAAATTAATAAAACAGAACCGTAGCAAACTGCTTAAACTGCTTACAGTAAATCGATAATGCTAAAGTACATAGGTATTTGAAACTATTAGGTTAAGGAAAAGTATTAGATTTTTTTAAATCCCATAACATTTATTTCAACTATATTATCAACACTTTCATGTATTCTTGGTAAACTGTTTGACATAAATAATAATATGTAACTGTCATGCAGAATCAATATAAGGTAATTATAGGTTAACTTTCAAGAATCCTCTTGCAATGATTCTGCATGACAAATTAATGTAAGATTTAGTTATTATTTCTGTCAAGCAGTTTACCGAGAATATATCCTACACTTTGTCGAAAATAAAATAAAATTTGGATACTACAATTTGAATAAATGGTTACGTCTCTCTCTCTCTCTCTCTCTTTATATATATATATATATATATATATATATATATATATATATATATATATATATATATATATTACTATCCCTTAACCTAAGAGTTTTAAATACCTATGTACTTTATAATAAAGGATTATCTGTAAGCAGTTCGGTACAGTTGTGTTATTTAGTTTATTTTTAAATTCACAAATTAGTTTTGATCCGTACTCTAGTTGTCAGTTTGAGATTCAAAAGCTAGACCGCGATAAGGGTGGCACTGGTACACGTTCGCTGGTAGTTTTGGAAAAAAAAATTTACATCACCTTGTTTAAATGCTTTACGTGCACTTCTGAGAATCTGCTTCGTGGTTATCATAAGCATGTTTTAATTATTTATTAAAATTAAATTGGTGACTTTTTCCTTTGCCAAACCAATCCAAGTTTACGTTTTCGTAATTTATTAGACCCGTTGGAATTATAAGTTTAAGTATTTGAAATGACTTACGAGTTGATTGCATTATTATTCTACAACTTTCTTTTAATTAACTTTTAATCTATATTACAAAGATAAATTATTAATTTTTGGTACACTATTTATAAAATTAGATGCTGTCTAATAAATAAAGAAAAAATGGACCACAAATATTTAATTTAACTTGGCTTGGTAACACACGAACGAAACTGATATACTCTGTATAGTTAGGTCTACTTTGGATCCTACAAGAGTCAAATGTTCAGAAATAGAACGGGAGCAAAAACTTACTATTGATGTACAAATATATCTTTACAAAGTGGTCCTGAATTTGAAGCTGTTTATAAAAAAAAAACGAAGCAACTGTAGAATATTTTTTTTATTTGAAAAAAAAAAAAAGAGTGGCATAATGCATGAGTTACTGACATTTATAGGTGCTACAACAGACATAGGAACTGAATATTTCCTATTTGGTCTGGGATACGCTGTAGACATGCAGACCTGGGAATGAATTTCCACCCAGCATTGCCATTTGTATATAATAATTTCAGTTTTACTGGATTTCCAGCTATTCAAACCATTATATTTATAGGCTATGCCGTGGGAACTGTTAGAGTAGAGATATTGTGGAAGCTTTCCTTACTTATAGAGTCTGAAATAAAAATATAACCAGCGGGATTTTCACAGGTAGAAAGTCGTGAAGGAATTGTCTAGCAGAATTATATAAATCACGTGTTTTATTATCGTAAGCATAGCTCAGAATGATAAAGCAGAAGATGGGATAAGCAAATGAAAAGATACGTAGAAGTACTTCGCCCATAGTCTGTGCAACTGTACAATATGAGTAAGGGGGATATAGACAAGATTCACTTTCTAATTTCAATATACAGTTCATTACGAAGGTCCAAGAAGTGAACACGTTAAACGTCCAGACACGCCACGGACATGGACGCAATCAGTTTATGTAAAACAGAAATATAGCTAAATATTTGTACATTGTACGGCTACTAAATTTCTTACATAAAAAGCAAACTGAATTTTTAATTGCTAAAATTTGATATTAACATGTGAAACTTTCAACGATTCTGTCAAAGTGGAAGCTAATTAATAAAGTTTTTTTATGTAGGAGATTTAGTAGCCCATGACATCGTTATTCAGTCGGAATATTTCGGTTAGATAAATCAGTTTGTTTTAGTGTTTAACTTAAAACTGTGAAATGTAAATTTGGACTTTGATAAGCCGTTATGCAAACATATGATAGATAAAAATGTTCCATAAGATCGTCGTATAAACACAACTTATGTCTAAAAATAAATTGTACAAACTCAAAAATAAAAAATAAATAACGTAAATCATGGCACAATACGACCTTAATATAACAAGTATGTACCAACTTTATAGGTCGCTTGCCGGTGTCAGTCGTCCTTGCAGTTAGTTTGTCTGGAGTTAGAAAGGTTACAGGTGTATCAAGACAGGAGAGATATTTATTGAAAACGTTGCTTCAATTCTGCAGGAGTTATCCTACCTATTCCTGACAGCAGCATGTGTTTTGCAGCAATTGTCTTTTACAGTGCCCAAATCACTTTCCGACATATTTTGTGAGAAGGCGCGTTTAAGGGAATCGTCGCTATGTTCATAACGGTTTTCCACGTTTCGAATGATTTCTCCACCATCCGTGTACACAACTGTTAATGCGTTGCTGTAAATGACATCGTAATCCACAAACTAGACCACAACACATAACACTTCAAGGCCTCGCTCACTAGTTTAGCAGTGGGTACGAAAATATTTTTGTAATGCAAATTAATACATATATCAAAAATTCCTTTGGTAGTTTTAACACTTATATGTCAACGTTTTTACATGAATTTTTCTGTTGCAATACACCAAACCAATTTTTAGATTTTGGCCCCCGAAATAGTACAAATTTTGTTGTGAAAATAAGCCAAAATGAAGCAAAATAATTTTTTTCTTGCAAACGGTATATTATTAAAAAAAAAAAGGTCTGGTTAAATTGTGTATTGTATGACTGTACACTGTCTCAATTTTTTTTTCAAACCATTTGGTTAAAAACATATTTGAGTTATTTTCAATTGTTAGAAATAAACGGGAGATCATGGCCTTAACGGCTGTACGCCACTACTACATCACATGCAACGAATACACATGCGCGTCGGACATGAGCACAGTCAGCAGCGCGCAGTTCCCTACTACATCTGGGATATCTCGTAAATTAGCAAGAAGTAGCACGTAATTTTTGGGCAGCACGTAGCCAGAGAAGTGTACTTTACGTTACGAAAGGAAAGAACGCGGGATATCACGAGGGATTTCTTGTAGGTCTTGTCCAGTTTGCCAAATCCTTATAAAATGGAACGAGTTTGAAATACGTGCAAAAATTTGGTTAAATCTATTACGCTAAAAGTTTTGAGGGTAAATATGTAAAAATAAATGCGTAAAGATAAAGTATATCAAGTTGAAATAGTAAATTATGTTGTATACAATACATAACGACCCTTTTTTCTCAGATACAAACGAAGTGTTTGTATAGACAGTCATAGAAAGTGCCAACTTTAGGTGCGAATTCCGGAAAATGTATACACATCTATGAGTAAATCAAGGTGATTATTTTTTGGCATTAAACATTTGTCTTCGGAATAAGACATATAACATTTTTCCAAACTAAAATTACTTTTCGTGGACTTTTGGCCACGTTTTGGCGATTTGGTCCCGCTGTGCTCCGCTAAGGATGATAGGGATCTGGGATTCAAGTAATCTGATACTGATTTCGTAAACCACAAAGATTTAAAACTCATTTATATGTGTGTACCAAAATTAATATTTTTTTTTTTTAAGTAAAAGAGTCTAGAGGAATTCTGAGTCGGCATTCATACAATTCAAATATTCGGAAGTAATTAAATTGAGTTCATCTCTGTAATGTGAACAAGGTCACATTCTACGCCATATCGTGGCCAAATGTACAAAAATAAATCGTAAACAAAAGCGTACGTCTTACACCTTAAATAAATTAATGAAAAATTGCATCAAACTAAAAAAATGTATTCTTAGCACCTCGTGAAATGGTTTCTTTGAAGTTCAAGTGACTCAAGTATCCAGTACAGGGTGAGTGAAAGCTGACAGCTGTCACGGCACTTGTTTGTTTAGCTGGCAACACTGCCATCAATGGCTCTTACGCGCCAGTCCGTAAACATCAGTGACTAAGCATTGGCGACAGAAATTTCCACCAGGGCCCGAAGAATATTTACTCAGTTTCCATTCACTGCGATGAAGGACGCTCTTAAGACTCACGTCAACTGTTTATGACGTATTTGCGTTCAGCGGGATCACAGTAACTTCGACTAAAAATAATTATTGTAATTGCTTTTTGATCAAAATTCCTTAAAAAAAAAAAAAAAAAAAAATTATAACTTAGAAATATTGTTTACTACTTACAGCAACCCAACATAGGCATTTTTCAGGAAAAAGTCCACATTCACTGCTCAATTTCTATATTGGTAGTATAATGTACGGTTTACTTGACCAAAAACTTCAGATTTCTCTGATTAAAACTATACCTTTTCTATATGCGTAATTTTTTTCGTAAAGGTGTGTTGTGTTCCTGCTCAAGTGAAAAAGATGCAACGATCTCTACAGATATACACTTAGCTGCGATTTTGTCCTTGTCTATACCAAATGCAAATAAGTACAGGCTGGAAAATTTCGCGAATTGGTTTTTGAACAAGGTTGATTTCCAACGCGTCTACGTTTCGTTGAAATGTGAGATTTGTTAACGTCGTCCTAAAATACTTTGAGCTAAACATAACACGAGAGAAAACACGGCTAAAAATCCGCTCTGTCAGTTACTGGGTGAAACTTGCTACTGAGTGGAGCAGTAGCCAATGAGCAAATTGTCGAGGTCGGAGTGTGTGTGTGTGTATGTGTGTATATATATATATATATATATATATATATATATATATATATATATATATATATATATATGGATTCTAACGTACAGGACATGGAACTCACGAAATTTACCAGTCCCAAAAAAATACGATAGTTCCATTGTTGCGAGTTTGGGAGATTTGCAATGGTTTACAAAAATAAGAAGAAGAAGAAGAAAAAACTGAAACTAAATTTGGGCGAAAAAAAGTTGGCTTTTGTATAAAGAACGGGCTTAACAAATCGTTAAAAATAATCAGTTAATTACAATCACATAAGTGAAATATGATTCATATAAAATAATGATTTTATACCGGTTATTATGGTTTATTTTTCTCGTAAATCAAAGTTCTTTACAGAGTCACAACTCACTACTTTTTTTTGCCCATTTTTCTGTTAGTTTTCTTATATACACGTACTTTCTTCTCGAAGCACATGTGAAATTATAAAATAGCACTTAGCAATTACAGGTGTCTGTCTAACTGCGGAAAAGTAGCAAGTTACCTGTTACCAAGGTCGTTCCTTTCTCTTCAGTGGTGCAAAAGCAAGATGCGATTACTGTATGACTACCGAGCAATAAACCAATACTAGTAGAAAAGCCGACGCCTCAATGGACTTGTCATATGATTGTGTATTCACTGTGCACAGTTTCTACAAACTGCTCACAGTATAAAAGAACACATTTCAACGCGCTGCCAATGAATAAATCGCACTTCTAGAACAATAGAGGCACAGCAAAATAAATACGGTTCCGAGACAATGGTACTTGAAGTTTCAGTGAAAAAACAAATTTGGGTGTTAAAACTTTTACTATATATATATATATATATATATATATATATATATATATATATATATATATATATATATATATATATATATATATATATATATATATATATATATATAATTTACAGTTTACTATACCGTAAGTATATAATAATTGTGTTATTTTCATAATAGAAATATGAAAAGTACGTTACAATAATAAGGAATCAATTTTTAAAAAATACAGTTATCCTGTACGCTAAATAAGCGTTGGTATTACTATCAGAATGGCCATTCAAATATACATTACAATAAAGGCCTAACTTAAAATAACCACTTCCTGAGTTTTGCCCTTATTGATCTGGAGTTGCGAAATGTGTATATGATTTAATAGGTGGGGACGTAACATGAACTAACGCTAAAACAGCTAACGAAATGTAACATAAACTGACACTACAATAATTAATGAAATGAACATGATTATGTACAGAACGATCCGAAATTAGTGGTCGTAAATCACACGGATCGTGGAGAACGCAAAAAGAAGCATTATTTGTTAGTGGACACTTGTCCTGCAAAGTTGCAGGGGCAAACATCAGAGCGAAGATTTGAATTCCGCGAGCTCCTAAGATTGGCTGAGAGGATGAGCGAGTGCAACCCGAGTGGGGACAAGGGTATTGCGGGCTGCAGGTATCTAGGGGCATGTGAAGTTGAGTCGTGTTTCACATTCTTAATCCCAACATTCGCCTGTATACCTGCAACCCACAATACCGTGTTTCCACTCGGTTGCGACATCCTCTCGGCCAACAGGCTCGCGCCTCGGAGCGCGCGAAATTCAAATCTGCGCACTAATGCTCGCCTCTGCAACTGTGAAGGTTGTTATTTACGGACAAATGTTCACCAGTTCACCAACAAATTATGTTTCTCTTTGAGTTCCCTACCATCCATGTGATTTACGACCACAAAATCCAGAACAACATCTGAGAGTGTGTCACATTGGTAGGAACATACCAGCCCCTTTTTCGTTCTCGATGTAAGGGATTGTTTGTTCCCCACAATGTAGTTATGTAACAACTTATTATCAACGCAAAGTAACAACATTCACCAGAATACTTCTTAACTGCCCAGTAGGCTTTGTTAATTTCAGTTAAAACCTTTCAAAACGTTGATTTGTAAGGGTGGATATCTCCCGTACTAGTTACTGTACGACATTGTTCGTATGTAATTTTTTCTACGCAAGTTTGGATAGAGAATCACCTCATGGCTTTTGTACCTGTTGAGATGGTATTGTGAACTTATTGAAGTGTGGTTAATGTTGTTTTACAGCGATTGCCTACTATAATCTGTGTAGTGAGCAAATATAACCACATGTACGCGGTATTGCCTATGCTCTCTCGTCACACCATCGCTGCAGCCAAAGCGTCGCGAGCATTTTTAACAACAACTATGTCTCCTAGACAGTTGCAATAAGAGGACCATTTTGTTACAAAGCTCATATGACTCAATAAAACATATTCAAATGTACTTATATCACGACGGTACAAAAGTTGAATCTAATTAGTGGGTGGCAACCCCTGTTATTTTATTGACATTTGTAGACATCAACCAGCATTTTATGTGGGTTTGAAGACCCGAATAACATAAACCAATGTTTGAAGTATTGTCGTTTCATTTAATTTGGTTTCCAATATTTTAACAACGTTCGGTTTTAAAATTCTGTATTTAAAGGCTTATTTCTCCCTTAATATTAAACCTAGGTACTAAGTGTCCTATATATTTTCTACCTTAATTTTCATAAAGAATAACCTCACTGCGTCTCTATCTGTAGTTCAAAACATCACGTATACTAAAAAAAAAAAAAAAAAAAAAAAAAAAAAAAAAAAAAAAAAAAAAAAAAAAAAAAAAAAAAAAAAAAAAAAAAAAAAAAAAAAAAAAAAAAAAAACAGAAATATCAACTGTAATACACGGAAAAAATATTTTGTGACAGCTACAAAGTAATTTGTCGGTATTCACCCTTCAAAATTTATTTTGTGGTCACAACAGACACATTTTGTTGTTATTACTAAAACGTTGCTGTCACCAAAACAATTTTGTTTGAGTTTACCATAAAGTAATTTGTCAGGGAAGACTAGTACAAAATTTTTATTTCAGTGAATTAATTTAAAAATGCATAAGTTTATCCACAATAAATTTAAGTTCGTACATTAAAGCGATGTCTAAGAAATTGCCGCCCTGTGTATTATAGGTACGCTAGGCGAAAAACGTTATAAGTCATGGCTCCGTAGACGTCGAAGAACCTACCGTGCTGCAAGAACACGCAACGTTTCTTAAGCTAAACTACACACAAAAATGTCGAAGTCGAATCACCATTGCGAGGGGCAGCCCAACATCAAGTGTTTACATTACCGAACAGTAAACACCAAGTCACGGCCAAACCACTTGACACCTCTCCGTGAACGTGTATTATGCCACACACGTAACAACCTACTGTTCTCATTGAAGGCGTTTCTTACAATATCGTCAAAGATGCCGCCTGGGTAAGCTGCGCAGAACGTCAGAAAAAAAATGTGTTTGTTCACAAACGTCCTACATTGTTTCTATTCCTAAAGTAACGTGGCATTGAATATGTTTACGTGAAGCGGAAATATATAAATTGACTGACAAGATATATTAAATTGAAAATAAAAAACACCATAATAACAGGATACTAAATTTCGAATCCATCATATCAGTAAAATCTGCTGACATCCTTTCAACAACTATAAAATAGCTGATAATCTTCAAATTGCTAAACAGATTTTCTTGGATCATAACTAAGAACACTTTCGGTCAAGTCATCTTTCAAACAAAAAAAAAAAAAACTAAATAAAAATCGGCTCATTCGTTTAGGAACTACGTTGCCACAGACAGACACAGAGCTATAGGACATTCGGAATGAAGTAAGGACTAAAAATTTTACCTTTGAAAAATATTACTAGCCGTTACTGCATATAGTTCAACATTAACTACAGTTGCCTTACAGCTTGTATGGTTGGCAACGAAATTACGCAATATAGTTCCGTGTATTTTCGTATTTAAATACAGCAATACAGAAACAAATCAACGGAAATCGACAAATTTTATTTTAAATAATTAATAAACTTTTTTTTATTAAACTGTATCGGTTCATACTGACTCCACAAATTGTATTAGAAGCGCAAACATGAAGTGACGTTTCCAGAGAGGTTAGACATTCCCCGTCGTTAGCCGTTACGCGCGGAAAGATACGAACTGGCTGAAAATAGAACTTTAGCAGGTTTTTTTTTGAGTGTTCACTTTATCCCGAACCGCCTATACACAGATACAAACATACACACGTTAAACTTATTTATGACACTAATTAGTCGGGGGTTAACAAATAACTTTTATTGGCGCTGCCTACCTCAGAGCCATGGCAAGAACAACAATGAAATTTTATTTACGTTACAAAAAGAGGTAACGATTCATCGCGAGAAAACTTGACAGTTTGCTAGATTACAACACACGTTCAGCTTACAAGAAGATTACTGGCTTTACCGTGTACTTGGAGCTGCTACCCTATTTGACTGAGCCAATAAGAATTCCGCTATTGTAATATTTGGTGTCAGTTATTGGTCTGCAGACATCTACGTTATGTCAGACTAAATCACACAATCACTAGAGACATGAACTTTTCGCGAAAAGAAATTTGCCTCACTTTGTGTCCGTGACTTGTGTGCACGTCTGCAGACTTGCTTCACGGTCAGAGATTGGATGTTTTGACATTCGTGTGTCGTGGGGTTTTACACGCAAATCACAGACGTGTGGTGTTACAGTAACCTTATTGTGATTGGTACAGTCAAATGAGAAACGTCACA
>PNEQ01004116.1:0-21185 GCA_003012365.1 Medauroidea extradentata
ATTTCGGGAAACTAAATTTTCAATGAAGTTAAGGTAAGGTAATTGGGCTTACGTCTCGTCTACAACTAGATCACTAGAGGCGACGACACACAACTTGGTACAACAACAGCAGTTGGGAGAGGAGTCGGCCAAGGCCTTTGTTAAGGTACCATCCCAACATTTGCCTGGAGCGATTTCGGGAAACTGAATTTTCAATGTAGTTAATGTAAGGTAATTGGGATTACGTCTCGTCTACAACTAGATCATTAGAGGCGACGAGACACAACTTGGTACAATGACAGAAGCTGGGAGGGGAGTCGGCCAAGGCCTTTGTTAAGGTACCATCCCAACATTTGCCTGGAGCGATTTCGGGAAACTGAATTTTCAATGTAGTTAATGTAAGGTAATTGGGATTACGTCTCGTCTACAACTAGATCATTAGAGGCGACGACACACAACTAGGTACAATGACAGGAGCTGGGAGGGGAGTCGGCCATGGCCTTTGTTAAGGTACCATCCCAACATTCGCCTAGAGCGATTTTGGGAAACCAAATTTTCAATTAAGGGAGTCGCTAGTAATACTAGGTCTGTAAATCATTGTCTGCTCGTTTACCAATGACTTATTAAACAACTATTCAACTTATATGTTTTAATAACTGTTCTGGGATTAGCCTGTAGTTCTATCCAGGCAAAATAACTCTCGACAAAATAATACATGTAAGTTGGCGAGGAGCTGGGTAACCTGCAGACTCCAGATGATGTTGCAGCATCAGGTCAATGTGATCATATGCTATTGTACTATCAGTGAAGTCGCAGGGTGCTATATATCTGAATCGATCAGGCCAGTAAAAGATGATCACATCCCTTTAACAACTAGATAATAGTTGATGATCTTCAAATGGCTGATCAGATTAACAGCAGATTTCCTTGAAACATAGCTAAGAACACTCTCGATAGAATAACCTTTAAAAAAACCATAGAAATAGTTTTATCCGGTTAGGAGCTACGATGTCGCAGGCAGACGCACAGATAAACAGAGACACGCACACTTTAAATTTATAACACCCCTCTTTTTGGTCGGGGGTTAATATTAAAACAGTGGCAAAATGGCAATAATTGCAGTTATGGCTTGAAGGGAACTAAACATTGTCTCTCCACGAAAGGTAGATTGATACGTTAAACTGACATTGCGAAGAGTCTTTTGTTACTTTACATGTATACAATTTACGAAGGAAGTGTTTGGGGGTTTTTGAAGAGAATGGTATGAATTTTTTTCTGCTCAAATATATCGTTAAAGTGTATCAAGTGAGAACATTATTATTTCTTTTAACTATCGGCTACGAGCAAAGGTGATAGGCAAGTTTGAAAATACAATTTTTTTTTTTTCGAAGAATCGATTATTATTTTTTCTGCTGGTTATTTAACTGGCTCAGAGAAAGCCCTCGTTTTCATTTCGATACGGAACATCGTTTCACTCCAGGCGAATACTGATTGGTCAAATCAGCAATACAATTACGTCAAGCCATTAGGAAGATATTTTATTTTCATTATCTTCCACACTGGTTACGATATCACATATACCCATGTTCTGAAGTGGGTGTTCTGAAATAGTTCATGAACTCCTGAAGTCCTTACAAACTCCCCATAATACAGCTGAAACTACAAATGTTGCTGTCTAGACACGTAGCTTTAAAAAGATAACAACATTGGCCACTCAAAAGTCACCATGTGCAATTTAACAATTTTCTGTTTTCTAAGCAAAATTCCCTTAAAAGTACATATATTTTTCAAGAGCTTGCACCAACATTTTACACCTAAAAACATATGTTGAAAATATGCTTTTAAGTTTACCTGAGAGCATAAAACGGATATACACAGGTGTGACGTTCTTTGAATGGGTTTTCTAAGCAAACATTGCAAACTTATATCGTACGAAGTTCTGCTCACCGCTCAGTGGACTGGATAGGCTGTCTCCTTAAGGACGCCCAAGAAAAGAAGCATAATTTTATATATTTATGATATATTGTTTGTTTTGTAGACTTACTTGATAGTCACATTTCCTCATACAAAAATATCTCAATCAGTTTTCCCATAATGACATTTCAAATTCAAAATTTGTATGTTTTAAGATCTTGTAAGCAGCAAAATCAAATGAACATAAATAAATTAAAAAATATCACACTGAAACTACATGCCACGGGCTATTGCTTGACATTTTATAAAATACATTGCAAAATATTTTTGTAATATAGTTCAGTTCTGAAATTTTGAATGTTTTAATTATTTTATCGATTTTATTTTAAAAAACACGTACATGTAGTTTGTGTGAATTTTTAAATTTATACATGTCCGTTGGTTTTTGTGGCTTATAAAAATTAATAACGTGCAAATTTTGACATTTAAGTGCCGTTATGGGAAAACTGGTTGAACTAAAATTTTTCCGTAAAAGGGATATGTAGGCCTACTTCCAAGTAACGTCTACATAACTAACACTATCTCATACAAATATAAAATAATGCTTTTTTCATCACTTGAACGCCTTTAAGAGGCCGTGTCAGGTGTTTCAGGCGTATGTATGCAACCTGCATTAACCAAATATTAATCAAGGCTAATTTTACGTTCTCTATAGCAATAAGAGTGTTACACATATCAACATTATCATCACGTTTTATAAGAGAGAGAGAGAGAGAGAGAGAGTCGTTCTTATTTTCGTTGCGTTTGCCGAAGTCAAGTACAAAGAATGGTTGCCACAAATTTTACAAAACGTTTTTTTAGTATCACGTTGCTAATGTAACCGTTTGTTATGCTTCATTTTGCAGAACGCGGCTCTATTAAGAACGGCTGTGTCTTCGATAAAACGCGAAGATAACGTTGATATACGCAATACTGTTATTGCTATAGAGAACGTAATATTAGCATTTATTTATATGGAGTTCTTGCGGGTTGCATACATGCGCTTGAAACACTGATACGGCCTCTTAAGAGGATTCATCGACTGGCGCATGGACGGTGATACAGCATGTCACTCGTATATACATATATATATATATTTTTTTTTTTTTTCGTGAAACCACTTAACTTATTAATATTACGTTTATCTGCAGAAAGAACACACACTTGAAACTATGCTCCAATGATTTCAAAAATTCACCACGCTTTTTAGAAACATGATTTTCCGGCCTCTCAAAATGGCTAAAAACGAATTTTCCACACTGAAAGTACTACTTGAATTCTTAAAGTGCAAGGCGAGAGGCATGCGTTGGTCTATACAAAAATAAAATTGTATGGTCACAGCTTAAAGTCCCATTACAACGAAAACCTTGCAAGCCAGTTTAACTCGGTGGGAGCAGATGCGATATGCTTCCCGTCGAATGAGGTACTCTGTCTCTTATTAAGGCCGCTTTTCCTATGTGTCAAACGTGAACATTTGAAACCGATGAAGACTCCTCTTAATAGTTATTTGTATCTGAGCTAATTTTTCATTTGAGGCTTCGTCTTTAAACGCAGAGTACTAAACTTAGCGTGCAGTGTTTTCGCAGATAATTTTTTTCAACGGGTACTTTAAGCTGTTACCCTACTATTTTATTTGTGGAACGTATGCGTCATGTTTAATGCAGGTGTGTATCATTTTGTTTTCCTATTACATATAGTATTTTTCCAGCTACATCAATGTCAAAAATACATTATTACTACCGTACTTTTCAGGAGCTGGCAATTATGTTTTGAATAACAAGCAGCCGGTAATTTTTTAATCCCCGACGCAGAAAGAGGGGTGGTATATGTTTAACGTGTGTATCTGCGTGTCTGTCTGTGGCACCGTAGCTCGTTGATGGATGAACCTATTTTTAATTAGTTTTTTGTTTAAAAGGTGTCTTGGTCGAGAGCGTTCTTAGCTATGATTCAGGAAAATCTGTTCAGCCGCGTGATGATCTTCGGCTCTTTTGTAGTTGTTGAAGGGATGTGAGCAATATATACTATAGTAGGTTTTTTTAAGTTTGTAGTTTAATATCTACTTGTAAAACGATACAGACATTGTTTGTGGTGTCTTATCATAGATAAATGTATTGAAAACCCGTTTATTAATTATACACGAAAAAAAACACGTTTGATACCACGCTACAGCACAGCTCATGTGCTAGGTCCAATCTACTTTTAAATTTCTTTTACATAAATTGCATGTTTAGTTAGTTAAACCTTATTTTGTATCGCGCATACTTGCACGAAAGAAAAAATTAATATTTTAATGATTTTATCTTGTCAACCGTATTTTAAAACGTCAAAAATAATATAAACAACAATTCAAGCCATGTCAAAGAACTTTAAAATTAAGAATTCATAAAATCAGTTTTTAATCGACAGTTTATATACTAGTAGAATAATTTAATTATTTATTACTGAGCAGTTCATATAACGACTGCATATTGTACTGTCAAAGAGACACAGTTGTTTTAATGCGTGGTGGAATATAGTACTGAATACCGCACATTAAAATATAAATTATGAGCTTATTGTCTCGTCTAACAGAAGTCGATAATTTTTATTTCATTAATATTTTATAAAAATAACTTTAATCAAACCTATTGTTTCAGTCTGGATAAATAGGTATGATAACCCTATCTTTGGAAACGTGTTATTTTCGTGTAATATGTTTTCCCTTGAATATACTCTCTGAGTTTATAACATGCCACTCGTATGAATAGGGCGTTATTAATTATCCAGGAGATTTTGCCTGCCAATAGCCCTTCTCTGTTTAGAGTGTTTTCGGTGTTACTCTGAATGTAAAGGGCGTATTCCAACGCATTATCGAATGCGTCCTCTCATTTATCATAAACATTTTTAATCGAAGTACACTCACGCCTGAAGCAGAAAAGCCTTTGGAGTTTATAGCATAAATCAATTTATCTGTGACGTATATATACAGATGAAATGTTTATCTCGCATCTGTATGTTGATCATTCAGTGTCCTATGCCATATATGGTTATGGAAATCTGCACAAAAACAAATACATTCACGCAATCCTTTAAACCAGAATATATACAGATAATGGAAATAATGTATATCACCAACATAGTCACATGATCTTAAATGATGAATCTTTACAATTTATGCTTGAACTACTGACTTGCTATTGAACGTTAAGAATAAAACGAATTCGTTAAGTAACAAATTAGTCATAACACGCTTATCACCTAAACACTGCCAGTCTTTAGAGTTGAAAGATAGGAAATCTTGGATTGTTCTGTTGTAAAACGTAAAGTTGCGAAGACTATTTTACTCACCAGAAAAATAACATAACCTTTACACCTCAGTCAAACGTTGTAAAAGAGATCAGTTTTGATTTCTGTTGTTTCCATATTTGGCATTTATTTACGAGTGAAGAACCGGGCGATGTGGTGCAACGATAACACGTTGGACTTAAATTCGGGAGAATCCGGACTTTAATTCCGGTTTCGACCTTCCTGGATTTAAGTTTACAATGATTTCCTTCAACCGTTCCACACTGAAAGAAAAATTTTGTAGGAAATGTTCCGTGCAAAATTATTTAGTAGTAATAACAAATAATTTGGCGGTAGCCACAACGTTTTAGTGGTTCCAGTAAGGTGTTCTTGTGGTAACCTCGAAATAAATTTTGCAGGGCGAATACAAACTATTTCGTAGCTGCCACAACATTTTTTTTTTCAGGCAGGCCAATGATGGGATGGTTCTTTAAACACCTTGGCCTCTTCCTCTCCCATTTTCTGCCCTTGTGTAATATTGTGTGTAACCATGCCTAGTGACCTCTTGCACGCTAGTTCAGCTCTTGGATCGTTGAGGCGACGCGGAATTTGATGCGCGCTTCAAGGTCGACCTTACTGCTCCGTCGCTTCTGAGCCTCTCACGCGCGGGTAGTCGGCGCCCTTAAGGGGCCCGCCTCGTTGCCATAAAATCACACTGCAGCGTGTTTGAAGAAAAAGTTTTACACAGAAACTAATACACGTGTGTTCACGCCGTTTCTCTACGAAAAGAACACACACTTCAGACGACTGCCCTTAAGTACTTTCAAGGCAACACACGTATTAGAAATCCCCTTTTAGGGCACGTCAAAATGGGTTAAAACGGGGTTTTCAGGCTGCTATCGCGGAAAATATACTAGCCGAATACATGTGAAACTACTTAAGGATTGTGCATTGGACTTTAGTAAAGTGATTTCGTAAATAAAACAATAGGGTCACCACTTAAAGTCCCATAGGAAATTTGTTTTTTCGCGAAGACTGCACGCCTTAAGCGTAGAGGCGACGCACCGTTTAAGGCCCATACGACGTCGCCCTTAGCACCATACCTCACTCACACAAACACATGTGCCACGAGGCGGGCCCTTTAAGGGCACTGCCTAACACGCGCTTCAAATCCGTTGCAGAGTATTTGTAATATGCTAACTATGTCAATGTACGAAAAGAAAAAAAACACTTAGGACAAAGGTGGATAGTCATCGTTAAGACCATGCTCTTTAGTGACTACCGTTCTTGCGATAATTATTTTTTATTCTTAATCGAGGGCGGATTTAAAATAATTCTGCTTGACAGATTTATTTAAATTTGTTTCTGCCGTTATTGTTTATTTTTTCAAAACAAAAAATTGTACGGTTTCGAGTAAAAAGTCAATTATTCACAATTTCGTTAGTTGCATAGTTAGCTAAAACCACCTACTTACTGCCTTGAAAAAAAAAAAACAGCCAAAATGGAGAAGATGATTTTAAAGAAAACTGCGGTAAATATTTTGATATATTCTCTCGTTTAGGCACAAAATATTAGTATCGCTAAAATATTATAAACAAGAGAGTAAGGTTTTAAGCCACCTTGCTCTTTAGAAACACAGTTTCGAAGCCCATATAAAAAAGCTAAAACGGCCATTTCACGCTGCCTTTCTTCAAATAGTACTAAGCGGATGTATCTGAAATTCATACAAAAACGTGCACTGAACTTTGTTACAGCCTTTATACCGGTAAAATGGTATGATCACCACGTACTGTCTCATTCTATAATGAACCGGCGGGATTCTTGCTCTCTTGTTCAGCGCTTGGTCTCGTTGTGACGATACGGCAATTGATGCGCACGTCAAAGTCGCCGTTACAGCTCCGTCACTTCTGCGCCTCTAACACAAAGGTAGGCGGCTCCAGGGCCTGATATAAGGGCGTTCACGAGGCAAAAATGTATAATTTTATATTTGCACGGCACAGTGATCGCTTTATAGACGTTACTTCGGACTACATTTTACACTTGTCAACATTTTTTTTACCATTCATAGTTTTTCCATTGTGACATGACAAAGCCAAAATTTGCAAGTTACGGGAACATAGGAATATAAAAATCGAAGTGTCTAATTAGAATCAAATAATCTGCACTGCAATTATATATTTTAGGTCACATGCTAAAAAAATTTTAACACGCAAAGAGTTTCCTATGTACTTTTTAAGAAAATCTAAAAATTATGTCACTTTTTCTTCATTAAATTGCAAATTTGTAAAAAATACAAAAGGAATGTTGTGTGTTTTTTAAATATTTTAGCATAATTCCCGTACAATGTAAAATATTTCATTCGAGTAACACACTTGGATGTTGTTACTCCTATGTTCCCGTAACTTGCAAATTCTGACTTTGACATGCCGCTACGGGAAAGCTACGAGAACTAAAAAAATTTTACAAGTGAATAATGTAGTCACAAGTAACGTCTATACGATGAACACTATGTCGTGCAAATATAAAATTACGCATTTTTGCAACAAACGCCCTTAAGGAGGGTGGGTTTACGGGCTGAATTTCCCCCTTTTCTTTTCCTATATTGTGTTGAACATTATGTACCCATAGTATGTCTAGTCGCTTAAAGGAAACCTGAGTTATGTTCTATGAAGATCCAAGTACATTTAATATGTCGTACTCGTATGTAGGTTATTTTTAATGTTCTGTTACAGTAAGCAACCACACTTTTGAAATGGCTGGCATTGTTTATAATCCATAAAATCACATAAGTCAACAAGCAAATTTGTTTCTAAATCCACCACGGGGATGTTCACTTAATAATTTGAGTGTTTAGCTTGTGTTTCAAGCACAACGCAATCGCATATAGCCTGTCTCATGTATCTTATCCATATTCTGACATATTTCATATGATAAATGTGCCTGGCTTTAAGCCTGCCTATCATCCTGGAAAATCACCGTCTCCGTAATGTTGTTTACAGTCACAGTTCTCAGAAGTGAACCGTAAAAAAAAACATGAGATAAATATGTGCCGAGGGAAGGAATGTCGTTCACACATAAGTGCGAGGAAGTGAAGATATCGCACCCATGTGGTTCTGGTCAGCTCAGTGGAGATGATGGGGCTCGCGCGGTATCGCGGCTACATGCCCGGGAGTATAGGGGTGTCTGCGGTGCCAAGCCGGTGAATAGCTGCGCAGTGGAGTGAGAACTGGAGGGGTGTGTGGCCTGTGTATTGAGGGGGTGGGGAAGGTAGGTGTTGTGATCGAGCACAGGGGTGCGAGCTGGCCGTACAGGGATGGGGGAATGTAACAGCCCGTGGTAGGGAAGGGGGTCAGTTCGGCGTGCCATTCCAGCCACGTGTCGCACCGCAGGGCTATGCTTTACGGTCGCGCGGGATATTGTCCACATCGGAAATTACGTCACCGTAGGAGAGACTGCAAATACAAACATGGCGACGACCGCCGCCACCAACGGCTCTCCCCCGCGCAAGAAAATACCGCAGATATCGATTGCCGGGCTCGCGATTCCAGAGGTGTCGAATGTATCCCCGGGTCAAGGCTTACCACCCAGTGTCTGCGATTAGCCTATAACATGGCTCGTGTAGGGGTATGCGGAAACAAAATTATCTCCAAGTACTGTCAGCCAACGGTTCCCGTTATATCTAGGCAAACCATTATACGTAGTGGCCTAGGAACGATTTTCAGCTGGGAAGGGGGGTCTTAAATGGGAAGGGTAAGGAGATTATCGCATTTATTTATAACTTCACTCGCATCTGAATGAATGTTTTTTGTGAACTGATGTCACTGTTTGTCCATTTCATCTCGACTGACTCGTATTTCGCAGGTAAGTTTTTATTCCAATAACATGTTGACCTGAAACCCTGCCTTTTACCTTTGAATAATGAAAATACTAAGGGATCGTGGTCGTATTCCAAGGCATGCGGTGATAAGCAGCGACTTTACTCAACACTGAGGTGTCCGTGGACCCATTGACTGGTACGTTCTCGACCCAGTAGCATGCAACAGACAAGGAACGTATTGACCAATAATATACCTCAATCTACACAACACGTGTTTGTTGGATATGACAGGTACACACATTGAGTCCACGTGCTCAAAATGTACAGTCGAAGCTTATATTGTATGTCTTGGAATACGACCACGATACGCCACTGCTCTAGAGGCTAAATCCAAGAAACAACTAAATAGTCTTCATACTCTATTGTTAGGGCCATGAACATTTCGCGAAAAGAATTTTGCCCCAGTTTGATTCACTGTCTTAGTGAATATCTGCATGTATGCTTCATGGTTATTGGCAGCGTGTCTTCGTGAAGTAACGTCTCTCAATTGACTGTGTCAATCATAATAAGGTTATAGCAACATCACACGTCTGTAATTTGTGCGTAGAACCCGAAGGAACGTGGCGGACGTTGACACTAACCGGAGGCTTTTCGTGAGGTTGCTCTAACCCCCCCCCCCCTTCTTTACATCTTTAGAATACCACCACTTCTCCATTGAGGGGGTCTCACAACATGTCATTCTCAAAAATTCGACAGATGATCACAGGAGTCCCGACTGTCAGATCTGGGGTATCACGCCCTACCCTCGGGTATAATCCATCATTGTAAAGCGAGCACTTAAACGCCCTTCTGTTGGCTTATTTTTAGCCATTTCATATCTTCCTGTTGCGAGTAATTACAAACATCGCGTGTGAAAAGTAACGTGCGACATAACATTTGTATTTACTTACGACGGAAATATACAAATTAGCAAAAATCAGTTTAAAGAACTGTGTTAAATTGCTTAATGGAATAGTGTTGTGCAGAAAGAGACTACCCCGCAGTTGATAAACCAGAACATTAAAAATTGATACTACAATATTTTTGTTATTTTGTTAACTGATATAGTCTTATTTTCAAACACCTCTGTTTGACTTCGGTTGTTTAGCTACTGAAATTTAAATGCATAATTATAATAATAACAATAGTAATGGTAATAATAATTTAGGAGATTTTTTTTTTACTGTTCATAACGTTCGTGGCGTGGACGGATTCTGCATAACACATTTAAATTTATCGTGGATGGTCTATACAGTGTTTATGTTTTTCAATTGAATTGTCTTGGAAAGACAGGAATTCGCACGTTAGTCAGGGCAGTCTCGTTCCTTTGCTCGTTGTTCTATTCAGTTATTAGATATACACATCTCAGACGGGTGTAACTACAGAGCTGTACAGTTGCGACAATATCGAGCGAGATGTACTCACACTTCTGAAGACCTGTGTTCGACTCCGGGTTCCGGCCATGCTTATATCGATTTTTCAAAGTTTTCCTTAATCGCTATCCAGGTGAATGCTGAAAATGTTACTCAGGAAAGACGACTGTCACTTCATTTTCTGACCATAATACTATTGCCCTTTTATTTAATTTAAAATTACACCGTTGCTATAGAGACATCAAGCTCTTCATACCTACTATACAGGTTGTTCATGAACGATAGGTACAAACGCGGTGATGTGAATCCCTATCCAAAAAGGCATAGAAATCATTATACACGCAATGTAGAACAGTAACTCATAAGGGAGATATACATAATTGAAAAGTGGTTTTAACGGAATAGAACTACTAGAGAGTAAAGAAAACTGTTTACGCTGAATGTTCCATGAAGTTGATGTGTATTGTGCATTTAGTATGAGTATTAATTCTTTGAAAATTATAAAAATACCCAAGGGTTACACACACCTCGAAAGGATAAAACATACCATCCCCTTTTTTTCACGATGTAGGGAATGTTAGTACTTCGCAAAAGTGCAGAAGCTAAGGTCTTTGTAAAGTAACATCATCATTCACAGAAGTTTATGGTAATCTCCAGTAGGCTTTATTATTCTCAGTTAAAACAATTTTAAGTGATGATTTTTAAGGGTGGATATCTCCCTTATGAGTTACTGTACGACATTGTTTGTATAATGTTTTCTATCCATTTTGGATAGGGAATCACCTCACAGAGTTTGAACCTCTAGTTCAGGAACACTCTTACTTAACTATGTTTATTTTTTAGTAAGAGTAAGCAATATTTTCTAACGTAATTTAAATTATAAATTGTAATTTTCATTACTTCAATGAATATTTGAGGAGCAAACTTTCAAAACGAGACATGTCCACCTTTTCTAGCTGTAGAAAAAAATTAATTAGCATTATATTTAATAGCACTAACTGAGAATAAACCCACCCATTTTCGTAATACATTAATTTTTTAATGGAGTCTGAGTTCTTACTCGTATGTAACACATCTTATTTATTTAGAAAGGGCAGTTTACTCATTTTCTGGATTTTGGACATGCCTGATTTTAAAAGGTTTGCACCTCATTTTTCCTAGAAAACAGTCAAGAAATTTTACAATAATGTCGTAATATATATCTATAAAATATGTATTGAACCTGGTTAAATTTTGCATATACTTAAAAAGCCGCCCACCATATAGCATACACTTACAAAGTTTTAAACGTTTGATCTTAGCTGAACATACTGTCTTAACGAACCTTCAGGTATTTCGGGATGCGGTACTGTTGTGTTTGATGTCAATATTTGTTTTGCCTGATCAGATAGAATGGCAAAGCCCAACCAACAAATTCACCGCTGGTGGTTGGTTCTTAAAGTGTGTATTGTGTGGGCGGAAACAGACTGCAGCAAAGCCAGAAAGTTGTATGTTCTGGGGCGAAATATAATTTCCTCCTTGTGTCAAACACTATTAGATATTTATCATCTCTTACTCCGGCTACCTTCCCTTTCTTGAGCATGGCGGGAAATTCTCTCAATTTCCGCTTTCCTTTCGGCTTCCATTCCATGAAAATCCATTTCACGTTAATGGGAAACGAAAGTGCTCGGCTAATAGCGCAACGGAAAGGATATCTTAAATGTATTATGAATGACCTTCCTATCTGCAGCCAGTTCTAGGTAGGTTTGAGTCGACAGCAAATGTTTTCTTCCGTTATGGATGCAGGAGTATATTTACATTCATCTGGGAATAAATCATAAAAATTAATTAATTTGTAAACAATATTAGTTAAACCCTGCAAATATATACAGACAGTTTGGGAACTTACCACAAATATTTGCCTTACTCAAGTCACATCAGAACTTGAAATTAGAGTTTTTCTTAAATATCGCAAACAGGTTTGAGTAAAACCACGATGTTTTGAAATTTTCGTTAGTTGTTATCAGAATCAAAACCATACGAAAAATTAAGCGTTAAAATCATCCGTCAGCATACGAAACATAGGGGTCACTTCCCTATAATACACAACTTTTCACC
The DNA here is from genome assembly GCA_003012365.1 of Medauroidea extradentata. NCBI lineage: Eukaryota > Metazoa > Arthropoda > Insecta > Phasmatodea > Phasmatidae > Medauroidea > Medauroidea extradentata. The sequence continues at coordinate 12,523 of PNEQ01004116.1, forward strand.
ATAATGAAATATTATGATGGGTCGTGATATCCAGGGCGTCCAACTAAGAAAAAAATGGTTATTTTGGTTCAAGTTTTCAGTTTCCTTTAAAAACGCACACAAAGACGTTTGCGGCGACGTGAAAATGCCTGGTAGTAGACAATACAGTGGCAGTTGCTGTTTGTGGTTTTGTTGTTTCAGGTCGGTGTGTCGCAAGCGTGGGTTGGCACAACAGACGGTTGAACATCACATAGTCAGGGACCCCTGTTTTTCGCGAAAAGAATTTTGCCCCACTTTGTTTCAGTGTGTTACGAGCACACCTGCAGTTCTGCTTCGTGGTCAGTGATTGGATATTTTAGCTGTCACGAGTCTTGGGATTCTATCGGCAAATCACAGACGTGGGTGTTGCTGTAACCTTATTCAGATTGGCTCAGCCAAATTAAATACGTCACTTCACAAATACAAGCTGCCAATAACCATGAAGCAGAATTGCAGATGTGCTCAGAAGGCACTGAAACAAATTGTGGCAAAAATCTTTTCGCGAAAAACTAAACTAAAAATAACTTATATAATACATTTAGGACACGAATTTCAATGTTATCACCCTCGCCTCTCACTGTTTAATGAGAAAATTCATTATAAAACAGAAGTGAAATATTTAGGAGCTATATTGGACAATACGCCGACGTGGCAACATAATGTTGGCAGCAAGATAAATATTGCCTATGCTCGCATGTCGGCACTTTATCCAATAACAAATCGCAACTCCGCTATAGGTACACTTAGGGAGGTATAGATGGCCCCAATTGCGGCCAATACTGCCCAACCCCACTCTGCCGCGATGCATACCCCATTGCATGAAATCTCCCCCTTGTATGCGCATGGGGTTCAGCCTTGAGACGCACTGAGGTTCCGTTCCTCCCCCGGACATTCACCATAACACATCAGATTAGGGTAAGTTAGGAAAAAAAAATTCGGTGTTACGATTTTTGTTTGAGGAAATCATAAATACAGAGAGTCCTAATAATGTTTTCATGTTAGCAGTAAACATGACTTATCCGTATATTGTAATTAATTGGTCGGCTGTACGTAAAAGATTAATATATCGAACACTACACGACACCAATACCAACGAAATCCACTGGAAATAAGAGGTTAAATGCTTTTGTGACCAACATCACATCACTGCAACACCAAATCTAACCACCAACAGTCAGTTCTGCCATCACGCATTTGGTAACCTGTCGTTCAACTGTCCAACGCGAATGAAAGATTGTGCCTGGTATTGCCTTCACAAGTTTTCCTATAAAATTTACGAAACATTGAACATTAAAATATTACGTAATTCGGCTTATTTCTTCGTGATTTCCGACGTTCAAGAAATATATTCACAGAAATAATATATTTTAAGAGTGATCGTGCGGGATTCTCTAATCTACAAATATTGGTGCAAAATGCTTATTTCTTAACCACTGCACTGGGCTGTTGACTTAACAAGTAGTACTACGTAAAATATTTATTATTTGTTGTTATCCGGTGGCGTGTATATAGTTTATTAATTGTTTATAATAAAGTGAGATGATTTTAAGTAGTGTAAGTTTCTAGAGAGCAACAGAGTGAAATAAAATATTACAAAAATTGAACTTTTACTAAAGCTACGGATTTGCGGGACTATAAAACATACTATGTAGATAGAGTACATTTAAATGTAACTTATAAACACATAATACACGTAAAAACCCAATAAACAAAAACTAGGCGTATTCTTAAATTGAAAATAAACGTTGACTGTGGCACGTCGACGAAAATCGTGCGAAAGATTTGAAACGTAATTCCATTTTAGTCACAGAGACAAACGGCAGTTCTTAAATGACAGCTTAATTAGTAAAATTTGTTCTGAGAACAAACTCGTCAAGGAATAAGCAATGAAAATCGTCCCGTGTGCGGCGAACTTTAGTGTGCTCGTTTATTTGAGAGACCTGGAAAAATCACTGATAAAGCTGAATGTTTTGCTAGTCTCCGTCGTGCTGTGTGTTTCGCATCTATATTGACTGTGGTTTATTTGAAGAACTGTTTCCCTTATCAACACGCCCAATTGGAACTGTACAGCTTTAACACAGAACGTGTGAATCTTGTCTCAAAACTGTTCACACGTTTCACTCATTGCTTCATCCATTAAAATAACAGTAGGTTAAAGATACTGTAGTTTTTCGATTCTATGTCGACTTTAAAAATAAGTGTCTCTAGTAACTGTCTAATGAGGTATACATCAACAAAACTTATAGACCTGAAAACGTCACATTTTCTTTTAAGCACAAGGTAGAATTCCAGCAACTGTAAGTTATATCACTTTCGCAATTGACCCTTGACTTATTTGACATCTAGTTTAAGAGTGCGTGGTAGATAAATAAACGCTGAAAACATAAATAGATTTCTACACTTTTTCAAAGCCAAAATAGATAAAATACTCAATGACAATCCTAGATAATGGTATTTGCCAACTTTATAAGTAAATATTTATCCAGAACTACTAATTCGTTACGCGTGATCTCTTGCGCCGCAGTTAAATGCGTTATGAACCCGGCCTTATATTGACTGCGATTCATCTTATAAAACAGCTCCTTTATTGGGCATATAAATTAACGCGGCCTGTCACTCACTAATGATTAGATTCTTAAGTATTAATTATGCGAATGACCAAACTGAAATTGCCGTTCCTTGCGAGGTACTTGTCGTCGCGTCCAATGCCCGATAGAGACGTGGCCTCGACTGTATCAGTGCGGCAGTCGCAAATGACGCACTAATCCAAAGTTTCTCTTAACCTCGACAATATTTTAATTGCTACTATCGTTCCGTTTTAGGACGTCACTTTAGTAAGGTTCCCGCGGACTCCTGCCGTGATCAAACGTCTAAAAATTTAATCAACTGAAAATTGTAGCTGACCGTGCGAACCACCTTTCGGAGGGGTCCACGGGCAACTCCCGCGATCGAAACTTTCAAAACTTTAATCAACTGAAAAATGTTGCTGACCGTGCGAACCACCTTTCGGAGGGGTCCACGGGCAACTGCCGCGATAGAAACTTTCAAAAATTTAATCAACTGAAAAATGTAGCTGACCCGTGCGAACCACCTTTCGGAGGGGTCCACGGGCAACTCCCGCGATCGTGCTTCAACACTCCCTGACAACCACAAAACCGTCGCGATCTCCACGTTTTTAAACTGCCCAATCACCGACCTTCCCTGAAAAACAGGCCACGCCCCGACTCGGCGACTGTCTCACGACACAGGCCCTCCGCCATTTATTCATTCAAAATTGTTGAAATTATTTACATAAATCTTACATTGCATTAAGACACATATTTCCCACATACTACAATCGTTTCCTTTTAATTTTGACACTATTTGAATATTATATACAATTTCATTTATTTTTATTTTTGCCACCAGCATGGCTTCGGCTCGTTCGCCGCCATTTTGGAAAGTTAGGGGTGGGAGAGAGAAGAAAAGAGCCTCGTTCCAAATGTTTCGCTGTCTCTCAGAGTGATTTAAAAGGGGAAGGGGTTACACTGCTGGAGCATGGCTGGGCCACCAGCGAAGTTTCTCTGAACAAGGAAACAACCCTTCTTTCACTCATTTTGAGACTCTCTGGGGATGCGACAAGCCTCGGCGACACTTTTTTCTTGGCCCCTCGCAGAGATAATATTTTTTCTGTCCTGTCTAGTGCTGACTTCACCTCGACCCTCTCTAGAAGCTTACCAACAACACACTTTTTCAGTTCAGTCTTTATGCCACACATATATCTTAATTTAAAAACATATAATTTAAAAACATTGAAATTTTGCCCATTACAAGTTATAGATAAATACGTTAAGCATTGAATTATGTACCATGTCCTCTAAGTCGTTGAGCCAACAATAAAAATGTAACTAAACGCAGGCATATATCACTGTGGCAGCGAGCAGTTAAATAAGAACTATTGTTTGCTTGAGTGAACATATATTCCTGAAGACTAGCCTACAGGTCAGTGAACTCGCAAATTTTTCCTGTCTCTAACAATACTCGCAAAACATGTTGTTATCAAATTACAAGATGAATGTCACACACGCTGTTCGTTCTTGTTCCGTACTTTAACACTTTAACAATACGAAATAATCAAATAAAAAGAGCCATTATACGTATTGAAATACTTTAATATTCCTCCTTTTATAATTGAACAATAATTACTACGACACACTGCAAAGAATAATACAAGTGCTGTGAAAAGGAATACAAAAGACAAGCGTCATACGGAACTGCGAATGAAAAGAGTATTGCGCACATCTGTTGAAATTTTGTATCTTCCTAAAAAGTATGCGCTAATTTCCATACAGCGTTTAGTATGTAACACAAGGAATTATTTACTGAAATGTTATAACGTTTTCCTGAAGAATCATGTATGAAACCAAAGTAACGTTAATTTATTTTTGACACAAGAAAATATTTGCTACAGAAATATCTTACTGCGGCCAATTTTCATAAATATTTAATATTAGATTTTTAGGAAAGTATTCAAAGAAATAAATGTCAAATTATTGTAATACTTGTCCGCATAAAATGAAACATTCTCCATTAAAGTATACATTAGTGAACAAAGTCCAAATAAATGTATGGAAAAAATAAATACACTCATGTCCAAAACTAACAAAACAGATTACGTATATGGAAAAATGTTTGCAAATGTCACGACAGAATACTAGCAAAGAATGTTTACAGTTTAGATCTATTTAATCGGCAAGACAAACATTTTGCTATAAAATGAAGCAACATAAAATAGTTTAAATCAGTAATTAATTATAAGATTTGTCTAATTGTCCTCATCTCAGACCTTAAAAACGCATAAAAAATATTACATAAACGGCAAGGCATTTTCTCGAATTGTGTTCAAAGTTCCAACAACCAGTTGCATTGCTAAAGTTATAAGAATTGCGAACATTTTGTATGAATTATTGAAATTATTCCAATGAAGTTTGTAGAAGACAATTTATCTCTTTCATAAATTAAGAGACCACACAGAATGTATTGTACTGCAAATGTAATTTAAGTATGTATATTTAATTATTTCTACATGAATACATACATACATATATATATAAGTGTATATATGTTGGTGTGTGTATGCATATGTTTCAGTTATTTGGTTTCCCTTGCATATCCTAAGGATTTAAAATGTAGTTATCAATATTCAATGATTTCTAATATACGATAGAGAGCAGCATGTCATTATTAAAATATGAATTCGAAGAAATTTTATATGTGGTTCAAAATAAAACGTACATTTTTTAAAGGAATTACCTGATACATATTTTCAGACAGTTTCATTCCGCTCCATATCAAAAAGTTTGCTAGGCATTCGAAGTTATTGTTTACTACTTTATTAGAAGTGTTGATCACCAGTAAAACCTGACAGTCCGTGAATAGTAAAATCTCGCGGCACCTTTTACAACTGTGCATTCACTTTAAATTGCTATATTTACACTTTTACTGGAAAACGTACTAGATACGATATTTGGGTGGTATATTTTTAACAGTATTGCAAAGCAGCTCGAGGAGAATAAAAATATTTAAGAAATATATACTGTACTGCCATATCGCTGTTAGAAAGTAGCAAGTAATAGTCGGTAGAACACTAAATTGCATGCTGTATAACACTATCAGAATATTTCGAACAAATAAATCGATTTAATTCAACAGTTTTTAAAATATCGCTCAAATTGCCACATATTCGGAAGTATCAATGTGCAATCCCCGGCTTCGGCCATCCTCGTTTCGGCTTTTCAGGGTTTTTCAAAATCATTCCAAACTAATTTGGTATAGTTCCGGAAAAAACAGGCCCTGGCGTATCTCCTCCCCCCTCCCCCCCCTCGTGTTCCACTTTTCCTCTTTTCTTCTTTTCCTTTTGCTGTCAGAGGACACGTAAAGTGTCCTAATAAAAAAATTAAAAAATAAAACACGTGGAACTATATTATAATTCGCTGCTTACCGTATAAGAAGTGAATCAACCTTTGTTAACAGCAAATTGTATGCATTACAGTTTATTGGTATTTATTTCACAGGGTAATTTAAGAAATGCCCAGTTAATCGTGAACTGAATTCAACGCCCAGCTAATGTAAAACAGTGAAATTTTCACCAGATATAGAATTATCAAACACAGCTTATTAGGGTTTCGTTGGCACAAAATCATACTGGCGTTTGAACAAGCGAAATATGTTTGACTGAAAATCCAATTGTTGAGAATGGGCTGCAGTGTTTCCGGATGCTTTAGGAATAAATAATATGTTGGAATGGAATTCACAGCATGGGGAACAAATAAAGTATTTAAAAACTTCTACACAATACCCATTGTTTCGACAATGCTTTATGAACATTTCATCATTAAAAAAATCTCGTATTTAACAATTAATTCTGACAAACAGTGATACGATGTCGTTAACGCCATCACAGAAAAAGACCAAGAGGAGGGAAAATCGCTTAATATATAACATGAATATGAAACTAATGAAATTATCAACAATTTCCATGCATGTGGATAGTAAAAGTGAAGATAAATATTTGCTTCATTGCGGATTACGCTGAGTGACGCGATAAAAGAAAAGAATACCTACATTTGCGTAGCTTAATGAAACGTGCGGGCGAAGTTGTCAACTTAAGGAGTAACACAAAAAAAACAATTACCGTATTTAGAACTATTACATTATGCACGGATACATTTAACACTTTAATTGGCATGTGTAGAAATGTAATAAAAAAGCTAAAAATTTAAGAAAAGTAAAAAAAAAAAAAAAGTTGGTTAACCCATAATAGCAATGTCTTGAGCTCTGGCGAAGAAGATATGAGAAGAGTATTGATTGAACAGAGACAGAAATCAAGGGCGAGATATACGGTGAAACCTGAGAAAACCCATCGGCAAATGGTAACGGCCTCCATGTTTCACACATGCGAAACTTGGGAACAATCTTGCTGGCAAGAAAAACGGATAACTGTACTTGCAAGCGAGTCCAATGACCCATATGTGGAGTGTAAATGCTAAATGATCTAAGTGCTAAAATACACTGAATTTAGTTAGTTACGTCAAAATGAACTATGCGCCGGTGCATATGTTTTGCTGTAAGAGCAAAGTCCCAATAACTGTCTTAATAGTTTTTATGATCATTGAAGGATTGCATGTCCCATATGTATGGATACTCATGCATAGCTGTTTTTCCCTTTTACTCGAAAACATTTGTTTTCTACTTAGATCATTTAGAATTTCCACTCTATATATGTATTCATTGTAGTCGCATGATACCAGTGTGTCAGTACAGCGGACGTGTTATGCAGGATTCACAACTACCACGTAGCGTAAGCTCGTATGTACGCGTAAAAATAGAAATACCGAGCGTGAACGCTAGGGTTCACATCCTCGCGTAGCGTGCATACGTACGTGACAGAGTTGATCAACTTTTTACTTCGTACGTACGTACGCTAAGTGGTGGTTGTGAATGCAGCAAGTGAAAACGTAAGACTTAATTAAATATTTATTTATAATGAGAAATCATTTGTATTGTAGTCATAAATTATTTAAATCGCTTCGAAAAATAAAAATAATGCACTATCATCTAGTACCGACATTTTGTTATGACTTAAACAATTTCCGTGCATGTCTAGATTAAATGTTGTTGTGAATGTAACGTGTGTTCGTACGTACGTTAAGTGTGGTTGTGAATCTGACTTTAGCTTTACAATTGCCCACCACGGGGTGGGGTAGTAGAGTGTTCAGAAGAGCACTCACGTCTCCTCACTACTCTCTGTTCCTGCATGTTTAAAACAAAGGAACGAAGAGATTCTGGTCAGCACATAACATTTAGTATTTCAGCGCTGGTGAGGGGCATGGAGCAACGCCGGAATGGATGGACAGGGTAAACGGGAGATCCTCGAAAAAATCCGGCGACCAGCGGTATCGTCCAGCACGATTCCCACATGTGAAAATCCGGGTAAAGAACCCGCTGGGAATCGCGAAACGGATCGCTTTGGTGGGAGTTATAAACATTGAGGACGTTGATGTAAGACGCAACTGTATTCCGTTGTCGCTCAAAATTAATTCGTGTTGTTATAAATTGTGAGTAATCATTGGAAACATTGGCTGTTTGCTATATTTCCACGTACGTTCAGCATGTTGGACAGTTTGTTTGTGCCATACTGGATGAATTCGGTACCGTAAAATGGGGTGAATAGGAACAGTGGGGTGAATAGGAACGACATTTCAAACCAATTTTTCACCAAGAACTCGTCAGTAAAACATGTTTTTTTTAAATGCCACTATCGTTTATAAGCAGTTCTTACGTGAAAATATAACATCCGTTTCTCTAAACGGAGGTTTTCTATGAAAAACTAGGTCGTAAACTTTCGTTCCTATTCACCCCGTTTTACGGTACGTGAAACTGTTACCTAATTTGAGAGAGCCAATACTAATCCTGCTAGTGTAGTAACAGATGCCCGTGATTGGTCTATAGAAAAATATGTAGCGTGAGACAATTATTAGACAGTCGTTATGTTCTTAGAAACTGCAGCGTTGTCAAGATTATTTTGTCATGAGTAGAGCCACGATTTTATGGCGAAAAGATTTTTGCTACAGTTGGTTTCGATGCGTCATGTGCACACCTGCAGT
>PNEQ01004116.1:32108-60603 GCA_003012365.1 Medauroidea extradentata
ATTTTAAATGGTACTTGGGATATTTACAAAAGCACCAATTTAAAGCAAAGAGTACTTCGATATCTCGATTGATTCGATAGATATGGAAGGATAATCGAAAACACATTTCACGTATTTTCACCCCTTTAAATAAAGAATTTTGGAACGATTTTGAGTCCTGCCATACACATTTGTAAAAGTAACCAATTAAAGTTAAAATGACGACTATAGCCAATTGTGTTTCAAAGATAAAGACGATTCATTAAAAACACATTTTGCCCCTTTTTACTGCCTGGGGGTCGAATTTCAAAAAAACCTAAAACTACATTTTGGGTATTTACGTAAGCAATATTTTGAAGTGAATATCAACTCTCTATCCCGAAGGGTTCGATGGATATCGATAGTTGATTGGAAACACATTTAACGTCTTTCCAGCCCTTTAAAAGTTGAAATTCGAAAAATCCTTAAATTGGCTAATATGCATTTTTACGAGTGTCCTATTAAAGTAAAAATCACGATGATTGGCCGTCGGGTTCGAGCTCTATCGACGTTTCTTCGGAAACACATTTCACCCCTTTTCACCCCCTTAGAGGTCGAATTCCGAAAAATCCCTTCTTAGTGCTCGCCTACGACCTGAAGGGAACCCCCACAAAAAATTTCACGATTCTAGGTCCAGTGGTTTGGGCTGCAGTTTGATATGTCAGTCAGTCAGTCAGTCAGTCAGTCAGTCAATCAGTCACCTTTCATTTTTATATATATAGATTATAAGACCTCTATCCCAAGAGAACTCATGGTAATTGCCCACATTTGAAAAGTTTGTGCTCCAAACTTGTAACAATATGTAGGGTAAAACCACCATAATTATATTAACATAATTTATATAACCGAAACCATCACCCTTAACTTTAACCATTTAACTAGTTTCAGTATAAAGTGCCTACCTATGACTACAGCCACCGAAACCACTTAGGTCTCATAAATATACTCAATTAATAATTTTACAACACAGGTGGTGGCGCTGAGTAAGTACAACTGCGTGTAAGAGCTGTTAATATATAACTGGACGTCGGCTGGTATACTCTTCCGGGGCGAAGAATATCGCGGTCACGGAGGTAGACGCGCCAACGACATGTTTCCGGTTCCTCCCGGGGCCGACTCCCCTTGCGCTGTGGCCAGATAGTCTCGGGAGCCTCAGTCCGGTCACGTCCCGCGAGAGATCGCAGGCGTGGGTGTGGGAGTCAACCTCACCCCTCCTCTTCCAGCTCATCCATCAATCACACCGCGAGCGGAGGAGTCGGTGCGAACGTTTCCCCCCCGCCTGACCTTTACAACGTCCACGCCAACCCCTGGCAACCGCACCCCGCGTAGGGTTATTGAAACTGGAGGTCAGGAACTTACAGATGTATGATTAGACGTCCCACTCACCTGTCTAATGTCGCACCCTAACAGCAGTGTACGTATGTACGTCACATTCCTTCTATATGTGGTTCACTTTAAAATGAGCTGTGTCCAACTGTTCCTAATAATAAAAAAAATATTTACTAAGGCGATAGAAGTAAAGTTGTGAAAGTTGTGAATTATTTACATTAGTGTTTAGGTACATGGAATTTTTCGTATTTAAAAGAGTAATGATGGAGCCATAATGACTCACAGAAATTATTAATAGTGTTCAGTCTACCCTGAACAGTTCATAATGAGCTTAGATACTGTTTTCCCCCGGTACTTAGAGCATGTATTCGTATGAACGGAATGGAATGTAAATGGTGGAAAAGCTCACTGGTGGCCAGACCTAAACAAAGAACAATTAGTAAAGCAATCACTCCTCTATTGTTAAGTGACAATATACGTACTGATACGAATGTAACATTGAACTTCCGGATTTAATTTAGAAGCACGATTATACGTATGCAGGCAAGAAAGTGTGATCACCATCCAATCCCATACGTTGGAAGCATGGAGTCGCCTTCGTTAATGTGCATGTACTTATGATCTGTAGCTACGTGTAGCTACCCATCGTAATGAATAAAGAATTCTGTGATTCAAGCACTTAAAGTCAGAGCATAATAACAACGCTGACAGGTAGGCAACCCTAGTAGCACGAACATGGTGACATTCTATTGCGTACCACTACCCACTAGCGATCAAAAAAATTTAATCAAAACATTGTTTCACTCTAGGGAAATACTGATCTGTGAAATCAGTAATCTAAGTACTATTAGTCATTAAGTAAACCAGTTAAACAATATGTATCTTTTTCATGCGCCAATACCCTTCTAATACGCTTCTATCCTTGTTTAGTTTCTTTCCATTTAGTTCACCTCGAGAGTGAACAGAAAGAAAATGCCAATCTTAGTGGTGCTGGCTGCTGCAAGGTTTCAAAATGGTACTAACAGCAAGAGTGGTGTTTAAATTTTGAAAGTGTAATTCAGTCAAAGCCTGGGATTTTTTTAATTCTTTCAAGTAAACTTATTTCGCTCTGTGAAAAAAAAATCATTTTTTCAAACTTTCCTTAACGCAGTTCTAGTATCTGGATATCGCCTTAACGTTTTACCATCACAAGAAAGTTATTTCTCTTGTGATTAGGCGGTACTTCAGATGTTTTACATTAACATATCTGATTATATGTTCGGCGATCACTGAAAATCACATCTGTGAGTTTGCTTCACATCTACTGTTGCTCGCACAACGTATAATTTCGCTTTCAGCATTATTGCTTCACATTTCAGAAAGTGCAGCTAGACATGACCTTGGAACAGGTCGCATGTATTGTGGTGGAAATAATAGTGGCGTTGTACGCTTAGACTATCGACCTTTACATAGCGCAAATTATGTTAGGCTTATTCAATTTAACTTAAACTTTTATTCTACTAACGTTACACTGAACTTAGAGCAACGAAAAGCATCCGTTTTCCGACAGGAGTCAATACACAGGATATGAGTAACACTTAGGACCAATGAGATTTTTGAATGGTTGTTAAAACGGTAGTTGTTTCCAGACATTTTTTTCTCGGATCGTCATAGAAAATTGAGGTTTTTATGTTTAACAAGTATAAGTGATGGCGTACGTATGTCCTCAATCCCATTAATTATTCTGGATTAAAAATAGAAATACTGGAAAGGATTTTAAATTAAGTATTACGAGACAGGAAATCACTAGTTGGAAGTGCATATTTCAGTTAGTTATAATGAGGAAGCCTACGTGTGAAGAGCGTTTGTTTAAACAGCTGAATTTAACGTGCAATTGTCACTCATTTCATGAGACTGATTATCGTTAATTTTCACAAATAGACATATGTTCTTTCCAAAAATACCGCAGTGTACACCGAATATTTCGTCTTAAAATACTGACTTTACTGAGTTTCCAACCATTTACGCAGTTTTGACGTAAAAGGTTACAAACATCTTGTGTTCACACGTTTTAAGTACTGAGTCTTGTCAAAATTATCTGAACAGAATGTTTTCCCAGTAGTCCCACAGTGCAGCTGACGAAAATTTTAGTAGAGTTGTGAACATGTAACTGTGTGCTTTCTTAGTGTTTTCTTACAGACGTTCAGTCGTAGCGCATCAGAATTATCGTTCGTCTAGTTAAATAAAAACCCGCCGGAAAAATAACAAATGCATCAGAAATAAATACATTGCATTGAAGACTAACCAACTATCAAGTTTTCCGCAATAAACCACAATACTTAGCATCCCTAGTTGTTCAGAATAAAGTCTACACCTTTGAATAGTGTCTCGCCTAGAATAACAACTAAAATATTTTTCTACTGTTAACTCCGAGGTTAATATTTATGTAAACGTGATATATATATATATATATATATATATATATATATATATATATATATATATATATATATATATATATATAGTATGTTTCTTACGTTGTAATGTTTCCATTTTCATGTGGGGGAATGACTAAAATTCTATGATAGGAAAACTGTAACTAGCGCTTCAAAAATGCTCTGTTTACTGCGAGTAGCCTACGTAAGCATACGCTATTGATAAAGATGTTATAACAAGGGTTTCCTGCTGTCACTGTGCAACTAAGTCGTCCGATGTGAGCAGTGAGGGCATCGTTTTAAGTAACTGACTTAAATATACATGTTCGAAAAGTTGTTTTCGGTGTTGTTAGAGGCAACAAAACTGTATTTTAAATTACTCAACTCTTTTAAAATGTGTTTAGTTTTAACCAAACAGGCCAATGAAATATGTTTAGTAAGTTACCTGAAAAAAAAAAAAAAGCTTAACATACTCTATTTCAATAATGTTATAGGTAGACCATTATTGAGAGAAATTTACATAAAACCATTGACGTGTTAAGATTTAACGAAATGTAGTTAGTATACAAGGCATTTGGGATTTGTTTGTTTGAACAATATATTTTTTTTGTCTATTACACAGTAGATAATCGACTGTGAGGTCATCTCACGACCTTGAACGATCCAAAGTCTGCTTCGTGTTACTTTGGTGCGGATCTTTACATGACATCAGGTCGCTTTCTTGCAACAACTATCTGCACAATGCCTTTCCTACAGTTATACCCTCTTCCTTTTAATGTTGTGGGTTTCTACTACTGTTGATTGAAAACACCAGCAGTTTACGTCCTTCGATACTTCGGAAACTCCGAACTTGTTTCGTCAGTCCCACGAGAGATGATATGCTAATATTGATTATCGTTCTAAATCTTTTAATCGCGACTTCCCGCGAATTTCCGCGGATCGACCCGCGAGACGCGTCCACTCTTCGTGACAGTCGCTGCCAGAGTCAGTTTTCTCTGTGGCTTCCCGCAAACGTCCGCGATGGCTCCACGCGACGCGTCCACCCTTCACGGACGTTGCCGCCGGAGTTGCGGAGTCCCTCTTAACTTTCGCCTTCGCGCCTACATGGCGAACTCTCCTAGGACCGACACCCCCCCCCCTTTTTTTTTAACTTCCAACCAATCGCGTCTCTCGTGGGTGACGACAACAAACCCTGACATTCCTCCGTATCAATTTATTGCATCTTTTTTTAAATTCACACACAATAACTTTAATATCCACTTGAACTTATTTACAAAATTTGATCAATTTCTGATGAATAAATCTAATTTTATTATTAAATTGCACAGCAGGAGGGGGGGCGTAACCACGCCTCTCGGTGCCCCAATTTTCAACATCCCAGCTGCGTGCCCCTCGTTAGCTCAAGGCTGCTCGCTCAGTTTCACCTCCAGCTTTTCTAACTTTCCCATCCCTGCTGTGTTAAGCGTCAATTTGCCGTGACGCAATGCAACACCCCTCTGTTACTTATGCACCTCTCGCCAATACACAAAACTAAATAACATAAGAATGATTTTAACCAAACGTTTGCAATTGAGTCACAATACACAAACTATTCTAATCACAATGCAATTTCAACTGACTTCCGACGACTATCCTAACCTAAATTACAGTATTTACAATATATATGTTATTTATTTACATTTAAAGGCTATACGTCGGTTACACTACACAGGGCAGCTAGTATACCCCATTACACGGCCACTTTATGACAGTGTATGATTTAGTAAGGGTTTTTTTTATTTTTCCCACAGACTCTTTGCCTTTCGGCATGTTTTCTTTGCAATGTTTCTCTTTATCTTTGCAGGTAAACCTACAAGAGTGAGAATTACACTGAATTGTGACATTATGCTATGTACAGTGCATTATGTTGTATGCCCCGTTTGGGGAAAAGTGTATAATTTTGTGGAAACATAGCCGCATTATTATTATTATTATTATTATTATTTATGACAATGAGAAACCTGGGGCTGCCAAAATATGAGACTCCCCCCACCCCTTTTATTTCTTATATACGCTGTGATAATGTGCGTTTTGTAAGCCCTCATGCTTTCCTGACATGTTGGCTGCATTGTCACAGCCTCTGACCTAGGCAATAGTTCATATCAGTATATCAGTGACATTGTCTTTACGTGCACTTTTCTCTTGAAATATATTTCCCAGCTACCGTCACAGTCTAATGACAACTTAAGAAAAGCCCATTCAATTTAAGTTATACATAATTTATAATTTTTATTAAAAAAGAGAAGCTCCCTAAGATGTGAGTCCCTGAGTTTCACGCCCCTCACTTTTTTTTTTGTCATTTTCTAGACGTGGACCTGCCAGCTACCCGGAATCCTCTCCACAACTTGCACTCGAATCTCATGAATGTCCATCCAGCGTTGTGCGAACGTGTGGCCCTACCCCTTCTGCCACTACTTTTTTTTGTTTCCATTCCGTCGGGTTGTTTCATTGTTTGTCCGGTCGGTTATTTTGCATGGTTTAATTTATTATATCGTGTCACCACCCACTCCACCCACCCCCTCTTACAAATCCGAGCACGCTGTTGTTGCTAACTTGTAACAATACATACCTCCCGTTCCCCTTTGACACGAATATGAGGGCAACGCCCTTGGGGAGTTTCAGCTAAAGAATTCCTCGACAATTCATCACCGCCCGACTGCCCCCAATCCCCTGTCCTTTCCCCACCCGCCACTCCTCCCAACCCCTGCCGCTTTAAGCGTGAATGAACCGTGTTGCTGGCCAACAAAAACGTCACCGTTATTATTGATAATTACACGGGCGAACCTCCCTACCCCAATTCGCACGGATGAAATCCATCGTCGGGAACAGAGAACAAACGTGGCATTAAACAACCGTCAATGCGGATCAGCATGAGATAAGCAATTAACAGCGGACTGTGTGACTGGGTCACAGTGGCGTTCCCAAACCACTGACACAATCTACAAACCGCAACACTACGTCCACATTGCGAAGCTCCTGTGTTTTCTGGCACGGTGGGTAAACTAACTGTGTGACCAACGAGCTCCGGCGATTATGCGAACAAACGTCTTCTGCACAGTTAGTAGCATTTCAAGTCTGAAGGCGGGAATGTGTGTCAATTCTAGATATGATGGTTTATCGCGGGGAAACTTGATTATTTGCTGGGTTTCAAAGTACGATCAACTTACCAGAACATTACTGGCTTTCGCTTGTGCGTGGAGCTGTTGCCCTATTTGACTGAGCCTGTGAGATTCCCGCTATTGTAATATTCGAAGCCTGTTACTGGTCTGCAGAGAGCTACGTTGTGTCAGACGTATGTCAACCAATCATGTGTGTTGCATGAAACTACAGAGTTTTCAAGAGTATGTTGGCACTAAATATTTTCGCGATATACCGTCATTAGAGATGATGGTGTATCGCGAAAATTATTTGTGCCAACATACCCTTGAAAATAATGTAGTTTTTTGTGACATTAATGATTGGATGATACAACGTACCTCTCTGCGGACCAATAACGAGCATTAAATATTACAACAGCAGTATTCTTTTTGGCTTAGTCAAATAGGGTAACAGATTTACGTACAAGTCAGAGCCAGCAATCTTTTGGTAAGCTGAACATACGTTAGAATCCAGCAAACAGTCAAGTTTTCCTGTGATAAATCACCTTCTCTAACCATCACCTCTAGTAACTTCCCAAAATGTAGCATTCTCCTTTGATTGAAACATATATCGTCAGTTGTCTTGTAATCTGTACACTGTCGTCTTTGTCGAATTTCATATCAAATTAAAATTCAGCTTTTGTTTTAGTTTACGTCTGTATGTTTTGTTGCAATTTGGCTGAATCTCCAATTCCGAGTTTATTGATTTAAATACGTTACCTATATATATATATATATATATATATATATATATATATATATATATATATATATATATATATATATATATATGTATGTATGTGTGTGTGTGTTAATCCTGCACCAAGTACATCAGTACCTATCTATCTGCTCATCTGTGTCCTGTTGTCTTTGTGACTTGCATTGATCATAGTTTTACAGGTTTTTATCAACACATCATAAGCAATCATGTGTGTCCATAAACCTATATATTTTACATCAAAATAGTGTTGTTATAGTAGCCACTGTACTGATAAAATTTAGAAGTTAATCACCTTCCTTTTCGCCAACACCCTCTACCAGATTGTTCAACAACCAACATTAGAGATAGTTGTGCTAATGTTTATCATTACTTATCTAAATTTAAACATAGTTACGTCTACAACACAGTGTTTTGCATCAACAGACCTGAAAACACATTCATTGTGCCTACAACAATCAATCAGTTACACAAAATTTTGTCGTTTAAATAGTGTATATGAAACCCGATTACATTTCTTATTTTAATAAAACTATAATTCCGACAAAATTCCATAACATAAATTTTCCTCTAGGTGTAGCTACAGTAACAATTAATAAAGTTCGAAAAAAAATAAATGGGTGCTAACATCTCAGTACTACGATAAAAACGACACATTTACTACTTTTTTTTTATCAAGTTATGGGAACTTTGTATTATTCAATGGTAATACGATGATTTTATATTATGACCTAAACATGGAATTTTCCTTGGTCGAAAAATGTTGGTAAGTAAACTTCAGCAAGAATCTTAAAGTAAACACTTTTATAAATTTTTTTAAAATTAATTTAGTGCACCACGTACATTTTGTTCTACTTTACTGGGTGTCTTTGCTCGTCTCCCACTTAGGTGGGACGGAAGTTTTACATGTTGCCAGTAAACCGACTCCCCGAGATAAAAAAAAAAATCTACACAAAATATATTTCAGTTCATAATGCTCTTACACCTGAAGTAGGAACTTTCATTTCATAAATGCTGCGAAGAATATTTATGTGAGCCGTGAACAGCAGAAAAAAAAAAAAAAAATACGTCGAATGTTCGATCGCTCCCTAACTGACCCTTTTCCTGCTTTCAGTATATGTAGTTGACATGCCCGTGATGTGTACACACAGAGCCTGGTGCGCAAAACCTGGAGCACGTGTAGCTGGCCCCATTTAACTCTAGGCATACAAAGCACGCCGCTCGTCAACTGCTATGGATGTTAACAGCGTGTATTCACAGGCATTGTGACCGTTGACACGTATGACACAGCACATGTTTGATGTGCTTCTAGTTTGCTTTATAGCTACACGAGTAACGCATACGCTCTGTTTGTTTTTAAAGAAACGTTTACAAAAGATTTTCTCACAAATATTTAAATATACAACGTAAAGTGGTTTTAAACACTGACTAATTTACAGTAAACTTACATGCAAAATTTTTGCATTTAACAGAACATTTTACGTAAATATTTAGAAAATTTCACTGAAAAGTTATTTAGTACCACGCGTATAAACTGCCTCATCTTATCGACTAACATTACATATTTTACTTGTTACTTCATCGGGCAGTTTTAAATTATTTGGTTTCATGTTTAACTGTAAAGATATCTGAAGTAGACGTAAAACATAAATAAATGATGAAATATTTATTGTAAATCACATGATATCGTTGAAAAATTTAGCATTCATTTTATACCTATAACTAGGGCCCGGTAGTTTTCGTGAAAATATTTTTGCCCCACTTTGTTTCAGTGTCTTACGTGCACACCTGCAGTTCAACTTCATGGCTATTGACCGAGTGTTTTTGTGCAGAGTCGTTATTCATTTGACTGTGCCAATCAGTACATGGATAACTGCCACACATCACGTCTGTGATTTGCGGGTTTAACCTCCACACGCTGGGTGTTACGGCATCCAATCACTGACCACAAAGCAGAGATGCAGGTGCGCACGTAAGGCACTGAAACAAAGTGGTGCAAAATTATTTTCGCGAAAATTACCGGGCTCTACCCAGAACAAAAGATAACGGTTCATCGCGGGAAAACTTGACTGTTCGTTAGGTTTCAACGTGCGTTCATATTACCTGAAGATTACTGACTTCCGATTGTACGTGGAGCTGTTACTCTATTTGCCTCAGCCAATAAAAATCCCGCTATTGTAATATTTGATGCCTGTTATTGGTCTGCAGACACCCATGTTGGGCCAGACGTACGTCAGTCAATCATATAAGCGTTTTCAAGGATTATGTTGTCACAAAACTTTTTTGCGATATACCATTATATCTACCCATAACGGCATGCCAAAGGCAAAACTTGCATACATCTGACTGAAACCAACTCTGAAGATGTCACGGGCTACATGCTAAGAGTTATGAGAGCAGAAAAGAAATAATTTTTTGTACTGTTGAAGAAACTGGTAAAAATAAAGTAAACTTTCTATATTTTAGACATTATTAAAAATATAAGTGTTAGTGACATGTAGCCTATGGCATTCAGTTTCAGTGTAAATTGTATCATTCCAGTACGTTCGTTGGTCTTGGGTGTGAGTTGCCGCGACTTTCGAATTTTGACTTTGACATTCCGTCGTTTCGTAGGCTAGAGCATCAAACAAATTTAACGTTGCAGACAAAGACAGACGAAATTCTTTCATATCTCCGCAGTACCGAGATTATTAATATTAACTCTAACCGTTAAAATGTCAAGAGAGCCATCAATATCACGTTACTGCAGAAATATAACATAAATAAATGGATGCTGGTATGAATATATGTGTGAGATCGATAAACTCCGATACATCTCGACTGATCAGCACCATGAAAGTACGTGGGGGCTGCAGTGGTCGAAGGGTCAGACTTCCCGTCTCCCACCAAGGTGAACCGGGTTCGATTCCCTGTGGGTTCGGGCCCCGGATTTCCCCATGTGGGAATCGTGCCGAACGATGCCGTTGGTCGGTGGGATTTCTCGGGGATCTCCCTCTTCCTCCGCCCTTTCATTGCGGCGCCGCTCCATACTCACCTCATGTCACCCCTCACCAGCGTTGAAGACCTCTCTCACTTACTCACCATGAAACTAGGCACATATGTGTATTTTTATTGGAGGTTTTCATGCTGTCTATTTGACCGTAACTGGCCACTAGATGGCGTTACCTCACATCAACTTTTATGCAGTACAACTGTTCAGCATGATCGCCAATAGCGGTAAAGTAAATATACACTGGCAGGACAACTGCTTGATTATGCTAATTATGAGTGGGTGAATCCCGACTTCAGACACGCTCCTTGTATGGTATACGTACGAATTTCGTTTCCATCCCAAATGCTTTCGGATTCCAGTCATTAAGATTCAATCCTCTTTGTCACTACACAGTGTTCGGCGGTACGTATTACACATAGAACGATTAAAAATCATAAAAATCACTATTCTAAACGAAACACCTCTCATCTCAAATGCGCGAACATTATTATGTAAAATGGTAACATTCCGCAAATGATTTAAGACCATCCAGCGACCTGATATTTTAACTAAATATGTTCGCTGACAACATGTAGATAAAGGATAAAAAATAAAACGATATTTTTTTTGTATATTTACTCCTTTATTCATTTGTTTTTTATGTGCCCATAAACGTACAAGGCCTTGTTAGAAGTACACGGGAGAAAGGGCAAGGAAGTCGGTCAGAGTCAGAATATAGGAACCACCTCTGAAATCGCCAGGAGTGATTTCATTCAATTACAGACGCGTTTCTTTCAATAAACCGAATAACTTATAAACAATGGGACTTATTTTCAATTTATAACGATGCACTGAATTCTGTCAAAGTTGTTCGGTTCCTGCAATTTTTGTTTGGTTTTGGTGTAAAAAAAATTGCGGGAATTTTAATATGTCTTCGCGAAAATAAAAATACAAATCTCAGAATATAAGCTAGCCTATGCTGACTGAACAATCACGTGAACCAAAGTTAATAGTAAATTCAAATTGATCAATTTTTCCTCTTCTAAATAACAGCTATAAAATTCATAATGTGATAAATCGTTGGAATACACTTAACGTAATATTATTCCCTTTAAGTAGATACCCGATTTTTCGCGAAAAAAAAGTTTTGCACCACTTTGTTTTAATGTATTTTGTGTGCACATCTGCAGCTGTGCTTCATGGTTATTGGCAGCGTGTCTTTGTGTAGAGGAGTCACGTGTTTGACTGTGCCAATCAGAACAAAGTCAGTGAGAAACCACACGTTTGTGATAAACGGGTAGAACCCTGAGACATTGATACGTAAGACTCGGTTTCAGTCGCCATATTGAATTTTATTACTTTCAACTTTTTTTTGGAATTCTGAGAAAATATGTTAAACCGGCGACTATACGCAAATTCTGTTTACCTTGAGCTGTAATACAAGCATAGCAATTGCGTTAGTAATGTACAGTTAGGTCGCAATTCGTCGGGAAAGTTATGAATACAAAAAAATATGCCACACACATTGCGGCGTAATTATATGTTAACCGCTAAAGTACTAGATCTCTACTGTTGCGAAATATAAATGGATTTGAGGTGTAATCGCATATATAACATATTTCTTCTCAGAATTCCAAAAAAGCGAAAAATAATAAAATTCAATATGGCGACTGAGGTGAAGTGTTAGACAGTTTTATTGTGTTTCAGTTTTTGACCGTAACATTTACTCCAATTGTATTATCAAAATTTTCTCTTCGGCAATGCATTGGACACATTCTTGACAAGCTGCTGGATATAAATAATAATGGAATATTTCATTAATTTGTCGTGCAGAAACATTGCAAGTAAATTATAGGTTAACTTCCAAGAATTTTCTTACAATGATTCTGCACGACAAATTAATAAATGATTCCATTATTATTCACGTGGAGTAGTTTACCAACAATATATCCTATGCTTTGTCGAAGACAGAATTTTGATAATACAATTTGAATAAGTGTTACGTCTCAAAAGCTGAAAATACAATAAAATTATCTAACACCCTTAAAAACAGCAAATTGTTGACCACGAAGCAGAGCTGCATATATGAACATAAGGTATTGAAATAAAAGGTGCAAAAATCTATTTGTGAAAATCAGGGGCCACAGTTACATTCTGTACGACCTTCTCTTCTACGTTCCTATTAAATGTGTGCACTTGCGTTTATAATGTAAACCGTACGCTGTGCTGCTGAAAGAGTTGATAACATCATTGAAACAAGAGTATCCAGAGCAACTAATATGCGAACAGTAGTGAAGGTCAGAATGCTTTTTAAAAGACTGCAGCGTGCATATTGGAAAATTCTCAAAGCTTTTATTAAAATAGATTTCACCGAGCGGCACTTTCGACGTGGTTTCACAGCGTCGTAACGAAGCAACGACGACTTGCAAATTTATCAGAAGTGTTGGTGTTAGCGGAGTAACGATTTGATTTTAGTAGTAACTCGGGTCGTCATGGGGAATGTGAAATCGATACGCAAATTGCGTAGTAACGAAGATCCCTCCTGAGTTAATCCGTGGAAGAGAAATGCCATTACACATTTAGGAAACGTAAGTGAATCAGGCTTTAGCCTTCAATTCGTATTCGAGGGCTACAGACTCACATCCGCGCTCATGGGTTTACAAATTAGGATACACTGATCCTCGTTTTTGCCAAGTCGGACTTCACTATTATTATTAAAGCTTGTATGAAAGTACATACGCAACTAAAATTTATTTTCCACACGACATACTGCACATATTTAGGGGTCAGTAGTACTTTTTAAAACGGAGTTACAACCACACTTAACGTACGTACGAACACACGCGCGTGCGTTAAGTATTATATATCGAATTCACAACAGTATTTAATCTAGGCATAACATGTCATAACAAAATGTCACAAATGGACTATCGTAGTTTTTTTTTATTTTTCGGCACGAATTAAATAATTTATGATCACAAAATAAGTGATTTCGTAATATAAATTACTATTTAATTGAGTCTCGTTTGCACATGTTGCATTCACAACCACCACTTAGCGTACGTGCGTGCTAAGTAGAAAGTTGACCGACTCTGTTACGTACGTACGCACGCTAAGAGAGGATTTGAACGCTAGTACACACACTCGATGTTTCTACTTTTACACATACGTACGCACGTACGCTAAGGGGTGGTTGTGAATCCTTGCTACGTACTTGTTTACATAGCAAACCAGCCTTTAAGGGGGTGCTAAACAAAAAACCTTTATGGTTTTAAATTTTTTATGTACCTATGTACGAGATGTGGTTTGTTTTGTAGTCATAGTAGTAAATATTTTTACTGTAATTATTAATTTTTTTGCTTTCATGGCTTTTTTATGATGTCATGTCAAAGTCCAAATTAGCATAAAACTGTTTTATGTTTTAAAGTAAAAACCGACTGATTTATCGAACTTAAAAAAATTCACACTGAATAATTATGTTACAGGCTACAACGCCTCCTGTAAAAAAATATAAAATATGTTTGTATTTTTTAATAATTAAACATTTTTTAAATTTAAATTTTTTGTCATTTTTTAAACATAGAAATGTTAAAGTTTTTGTTTTTATGTAGGAGAAATTGTAGCGTGCAAAACCATTGTTCGGTGTGAATTTTTCCACTTTGTTAAGTCAGTTCCTTTAAAGCGTAAAAGCGTTTTAAGCAAATTTGGACTCTCATATGCATTTATAAAAAAAAATTAAAGGCAAAAATTTTTCATTTCTGTTTAATATAGTAACAATGTATGCTTATGTAAAAACAACAAACGATTTCTCGTATGAAAATAAAACACTTAAAATAATAAAAACTGTCGGTCAGCGCCCCCTTAACAACCCATTAGAGACATGCAATTAATTTATTGTTCCTCATTGCCAATGACGTTTAACTTCACAGGACAGCATCTACTACTGATGTTTATCAAGCCAGTTGCTCTTTTACAATAATTTGACGTTAATTTTTTTTTGTGACGAAAGTACACTATTTAAATGTTCTGTATAGGAATAATTACGTTATAAACCACAGCGACTAATCGTCAGTTGTTCCTCCAAATTTTTCCACAACTAAAAATACAAATTAATCAATAGTTTCACAGATTATAAAAACGGCGCTTGTAGCACTATTAACTAAAAATGTGAAAATATAAAAATGTTGCTCATCAGCAATAGGTTGTGACGCAATTCAATATAAGTTAATTCAGTGACCAAATATAATTAAACTGAGTGTAAAGGGATCGTGCGTTCCTCTCTACTAACTTTTGGTAATGACTGTACAATTACAAATTGGTAGAGATGAAAAATGTATGACAACTGATATCAAACACCCAAGGTTTTTTTTCTACAAGAATGTTTTCCAGACTGCATTTTTTTCCCCTAGATACCGTGTCCTCCTTTCCAGGCACAATTCAGTCAGCATTTGTATTTTCTGTTTCCTTTTATAAAGTCTGTAACGTTTGTGTAGATACAGCCAGTATATAGATAAATATATAACAGGAAGCGAGAGAAAGACTATTTTCGTCTATGTTCCAATGCAAATCTCATAAGTCACACGGTTCACGTTGCAAAACGCATATTCTCGCTTGAAATCAAACACTGTTGTCAAATACATAAGGCCAAGCCGCGATACCACAAAAAAAAAACAGAAATACGTAGGCCGGTCTATATGTTATCAACTGTGGCGGCTAGTAGGTTGTTGCCAGGTAAAGCACAAGTTTCGTAGAACTGTATATGGTTGTGCACTAGTTGACACGCTGGTATGTAGGCGCCGCTGATTACTGACTGGTCACAACACAATAAGTAGTCGGTAGATATTTCATGGTCATTGGTGTACAGTGGTACGTGTACAGTTCTCGGCAACTTGTGTCCTACCTGCCAACAACCCTCGAGCTGCCGCCAGAGGCGTCATTTCAGGATTTTCTAGGGGGGGGGGGCAAGATTTGGTTTTCTGGCGACAGTGACCTTGTTGCATCTTTTTTATTAATTAAGCATGTATAAATTAGATACTTTAATAATTAAATTTCAGTTTTATGTACTTAAGTTAGCATTATTTACGTTAAAAAATACAAAAAATATATTTATACACATAAAAATCTAAATCCAGGGGGGGCATTTGCCCCTTCCCCCCCTGTAGCCCCAAATGACGCCCCTGGCTGCCGCTGATTATCAATTTAGTTTTGGGAGTCAGTTGTAACTCCGCATTATTTTTTAATTGCTTGTGCCGAAGAACACTGCACTTATTTCAAATAACGAAAAATCCGATTAAATAATTTTCTGTGACGAACAAAATAAATATATGCGTCACAATACTTACTCCATGGACGAGAATGGTGCTTTTTTTTCGGATCGATTGGTCACTGACCAAGGAGAAATAATGTTATAACTTACCAGTTCGTTGTAAAAATAAGTTATTGTTAAGTTACTAATGTGTTTATGCCACTATCATATGTAATTATATGATTTCCCTATGGTAAATTATCAATTAACATTATACGCTACCGCCACACCGCGGGAGATCTGACAGTCTTAAATAGCTCAAGGCTTTGTAGGTATCGATCGCCAGCAAAATAGCAGTACCAGCAAAAAAACAGGGTGAAATTTTCTCATAGCCGTGAGATTTTCGCGGAAAGAATTTTGCCCTAATGCATTTCCGCTTCATGGACAGTAATTGTTAGAGACACTGGAAAATCGCGAAAATGTTTAAAATGGTCTTCAATAAACTGTATTATATTAACCGTGACACGTGTGAACAGTTTTGGGACAAATCACACACGCTGTGTGTCCAAGCTGTGCAGCTCTAACTGGGCCTGTTGTAGAGAGAAAAAATGCTACAAATAAACGATAGCCAATGTTGATACAAAACATTCAGTGTTATATACAGCATGTTGGAGCCTAGCAAACCGTCAACTATTCCCGCGATTTTCCAGTGTCTCTAGTTATTGTATATTTTAACTGTCACGTGTCTTGAGGTTCTACCCGCAAATCAAAGGAGTGTGGTGCTACAGTATACTTATTTTGATTGGCGCAATCTATTGAGAGACGTCGCAGATTTTTCAATGGGCTTTAATTCAAAAATAAACCTCAGGGACATGCCAACTATTTTGATTGTTGGAAAGGAGGGATAAGAAAAAAAGCTTATCTTTTGCAATGTTATTTACCCCTTTGGGTACGGTAGCCTACATGTTTCCTTGCAAATAAACCAATGTCGTTCTGAAATATAAATGTGGGAAAATAAGCTGAAACGAATGCGAGGGGGGGGGCGGGGGGCTGAGAGACATAAATTTTCCTTACCCGTTTTACTTACGGCCATGCTGTCTGGTGTCTACTGTTTTTTTTTTTTTTTTTTTTTTTACTGGAGCTGATGTTAAAATTTTGTTTGGCAGTTTTGTTTGAAATGGTCCTAGCCGTAATCAGCTAAATTTTTTCAACACTAGAAAGTATGCTGTTGCTGTTTTGACTAATTTGTCGACTAGCAATAGTTTCGAAAAATTACATAATTAGTTGAAATATATTTGTTACAAACTAGAGATCGGTGCTGCTATGTATTTGTACTAGTATTCTTTAATTATTTTTTGATGTAATTAAAATTTAAAATTAGAGCAAAATTTAAATTTTATTAGACATGCAGTTTCTTAACCAGTTTATATATGAAGATACATATTTAAATCACATAGAATTATAATTTTTCTTTCTTATATAGAATTCGTTACTATAATGCTTTTATCCAGCTGCACATAAACTTCCGCAAGTTTAGTCTATATTTATGTTCGTATACACGAATATTTAGATAACATGTACAATATTTGTATTTTTTTACCACCTATTGGCGTATTTATAGTTTCACTACAAATATTTAACTTTTTTTTCTTTACTTGCTGTATTCATTCATATGTAAAAAGAGTTGAAAATTGCCATTGCATTTAGCTAAATTAATTAGGCCTAATGATTTTTGCTATATCAAATTTGTATTTAAGTGTTTATTGTAGTTATAGCTTTATTTTTGTTAATCACACATGTATGATTTTAATTGTATAAGACGTGGCTACGTGTAAGAGAAGGCAAAAGCCATAACTACGCCACAAACAAAGTCATTAAATAAATAAATAAACTTACTATCTTTGTTCTCGTTTAAGGTTTAAAAAATTAATAATCTCGGAAACAGTATAAACAAAGAAGCATAGCGTTAAGGAGAGATGATCACCTCTACGCCCCACCCCCCTCATTTTACACGGGCTTGATAAACCTAAATTTACTATATAAATGTACCGATGCTTATAACCGGCATAAAAATAATGATTACGAAGACTGTGTACCTGGCGTATGGACGATATTGCATCGTGTCACTAGTATTATTTTTTTTACACGAAACCGCTTAACGTATTCATATTACGTTTATCTACGACAAGAACACACACCTGATACTTAGAAGCTTTGACATTGTTCGAGCCTACTGCTTGCGTATAGTTGCTTCTCAGTACACGCTCATGCTGTGTTGCGCACAGATTTCCAGAATTGTGCTGCGCTGTTCTGCCCTGCCACAGACTAAATAGTAATACAGACGCGAAATAACGTGGCGGGGCGTTTCGTATAGGCGAACTTCACCGCTTATTGGCTGCCCGTGTATGTTTGGCTTATGCATGTTACGGAAGGTTTCCTCTTGGCCTAACTGCCGATTACCAGAGCAACTGCCTCACGCTGATTGGGTGTAGGTGTTTCCGCCATGTCGCTGGCCAGGGAAGCCATTTTGCTGGCGTGTGTGACTGAGTTCGCTGGCCTACCGGATATTTCACTTCTGTATTCCTAAATAATCTGTTGCCCTGCGTCGCCTACGCCTCAGTGTCCGCCCGGCCTGAAACTACACTTCTATAACTTTAAAAATTCTGCACGCTTGTTAGAAACACAATTTTTCTGCCTCTCGAACTGGCTAATAACGGTTCTTTTAGACAGCTGTGACTCCTAAAACACCACCTGAATTCGCCAAGTGAAAAACGAGGAGCATGCATTGGCCTAGACTACAACGAAAACCTTTCGCAACAGTTAAGCGCGCTGCAAATAGAGACGACGTAGAAAAAGTTCCTCTGCTGAGCAAAGACACGCTGCCAATAACCTTCTGCTGGGCACGTACGGCACTGAAATAAAACAAAGCAAAAAATTTTCCCAACAAACTAGCGACTTTTAAATACCGAGTATTTCGGTTACGGCTAAATTAGTTACGTACTAAAACCTCTAAACTCTTAACCAGAAACGTTATTATATCATAGTTTTACACTTTGTCACTTGACCACAGTGCTAAATAGAACACTGCCTAAACTTTGAAACTTCATGGCCCTGCAGCTCGCTCGCTGCGCAATAGAAAGACATCTGGCTCGTAAACAGATACAGAATATTAGGATTAAATTTTCCTGACTTTTCGAGGTTTTGAATACCAAAATTAAGAATTCCCAGTCTTATTCATGTAGAAAAATTCCAGAAAATTTTAACTTAGCCGTTTTTCGCCAATCCTGTAAATGCTGTGATTGCATTGCTGTTTGCAAACGCATCGAAAAACGTTTTCTATGTTTGCCACATTTAGTTACTGTAACCCGGAGAACAGCTATCAGTTCAATTGTTTACGGTCATGAACAGTTCTCTGGTAGTTTCAACCTATGCAGCTGATACATTTATAACCATCATAATCTCATATGTCGATCTATCATAAACCTAGTAAACTGTGTCACATGTAATAATTTATAAGGTTGCAACAAATAAAATTACAGTTTTTAACATACTGCAAAAAATACTGAAGTATTACTATTATCTTCATTCACAAAATTATTGCAAAAGCAGGACTTTATAAAAAATGTTAAATCACCAGACCTAAAATTTGTATTACATATTCGAATTTTCAGGCACCAAAATTCATTTCCCTGACTTGTCCAAATTTTTCCTAATCAAATTAAAATTGCCTGGCTTTTCCATATTTTCCTCGTTTTACATACCTTTAACAACCCTGCATACATAGTGGCACATGCCACGGACGTCGTAATGATGCAACTATTAATTACCACCATAGAGCAGCAGCAACATTTGAGAAATTCCAAAATGAACGGACATCCTTACCAGTGACTGTCACTAAAAACTAGGATAATGATCTTCGGAGAAACAAACATGACTCCAACAGGGCCGCAGAAAATGGTGGGGGAGGGGGCAAAAGTGGCAGAATGCCCCGAACCCCCAACCTGAATGGGGCCCAGGCCCCTTGCCTAATAGTAGGCAAATTTTTTTTTCTAAAATTTTTATTCACACGTTAGGGGTCCCAAACTACTTCCTGCCCTAGGCCCCCAGAAACCTTGCTGCGGCCCTGGACTCCAATGGTTTGAAGACATGTGTAGTAAGCGTTACGTAGACAGCTACGAAAAAGTTTGGTGGAAATTACGTTTAACTTTATTAAAAACTATAATTTTTACGATCCAAAGAAAATAATAGCAATTAATTTATTTCTCCCGTCCAAGCGAGTGACGAGTTGCTGAAGGCTCGTACAACAAACGACGTGGCGCAAACACAGCGTAAGAAAGTGATACGAATGAAGCCGTTTACAACTACAACCCATGCTTAGCGTGGCACATAAGTCACCCCTCACAATTTTACGCCAAGTTTTTTTATGCTGATCAATAAGACATTTAAACGTCGTTAAGCTCTGGCACCATCATCTTCGTGAAGTAAAAAGAAATACTCTTTAATTCGTCTATTATTTTTTGATTAGCTAGACAAACATCTCTTTGTTATTAATTTATCAAGATTGTTTCCCGGCGACTTTGCAATTTATGCTAGTTAAGTGATTTAAATCATGTCAGTTGTAAACGAGCTTGGAAATGACTGCTAAAGGAACTAAAAATACCCCAAAATGTCAATTTCTCAAATGATTAAACATTATTTAATGCAAACTGTTGTGCTTACTACCGGTACTGTTCTTCCAAGTTGAAATCCGTGGCGTAAACCTGTGTTTACATTGTATTCTTTCTTCGACCCAGATGGTTAACATGAAAAATAACCCAGGTTAGAATGGTTAAACTATGATAACATGTCAGTACCTGTAACTCTGACTTCAAGATAATAAGAACGCCTGGGCCTTGCTACATTTTAGCCAAAATCAATCCCAATTATTCATTACATAAAATTATAACTAAAACCAATTCTGCTGTGGCAGTCATAGACTATGCTACGAAACATGTCTCTGAGATTTCTTTTCGTAATATTCAGACAGTTGATTTTGAAATCATAACCCCACAAATACAAATTAGGCAGACTATACCAAAAATGAGATACAGACTGTTCGATGTGGATATTTCTATTTTCATTAAAACCTAACTGTGACGTACTAAACGAATGCTCTAGCCTTAGCACTGTGTAGAATATGATTTGTTATGCGTGTTCCACTGTACCTGTGGTTGACATTTTTGGCATCAACAAACAGGCTTTTATCGTTAAGGTTCCTATCTAACTGCGCTTGAAACGCATTGCAGCGAATTACAAGTAATAATGTTTGGAAGAAACATCTCAACGTGCATTACGTTTGTACCATTTCTAACAATGTTCTTGCCAGTTTAAAAATTAGGATCTCTTATTGAAAACACGATTTTCAAGACCCTCAAAATGGCTTAAAACAGCTTTTTAAAATGCAGTATCTAGAAAAATTCCAACCGGATTCAAAAAACACAATAATAGAAATAAGCGCCGGAATTTGAACCATAAGTATCGCAAATAAAACACTACGGTCGACGCTGAAAGTCCTATAGGAAAATGAATAATAGTAAATCTCTGTGCGCCAGTTGCTGGGTTTTCATGTAGAGGCGATAATGTATTACATAGGCCGACCGACGTCACTCTTAACACTCCATCGGTTTTGTGCCTCACATAGATAAGAACCGTAAGGGCGCGGTGTACAGCAATTTTCAACTTCATGTTTTTATTTTTCATTTGTACGATATATTAATTTTCTTACATTAGACATAAAATATTACCTTATTTTGTTTTCTTAAAAATGTTTTGTCTGACATAGTTTTCGCGTAATGGCTTGTTAAACTCGCACTACACAAAAACTGACATAACAAACTGAAAAAATTCACAGTGGATAAAGACGTCACAGGCTACAGTTTCACGTACATAGAAACAAAGAATTAAAACTTTTTGAATTAAAATAAAAATGCTGAAATTTAAATTAGCAGCTTTATAAATTTAATATTTTTATATATATAAATATTTTATTTTGTGGTTTGGCATAGCTGAACTTGTAGCCTACAACATCGTTATTCAATGTGAATTTTTTCAGATTGGTAAGTGAGTTGGTTTTAGTGTCGTCCTTAAAACTGAAACACGCCAAATTTTGGATTTAACGAGCCATTATGCAAAAACAATGCAATATTAAAAAAAAAAAAAACTTAGAGCAAATTTATTCACATTTTGTGTCTAAAAGAAGAAAAAAATCTTGTACAAAAATAAAAAATTGGTGATGAAAATTGCTGTAGCCTGCGCCCTTAAGGACTACTTCGTTTACCAAATCAAAGACTTATTATTTAATTAAAAATCCACACTGCAAACAATAACTACAGCAGACCTTGAATGAATATAAAACTGCAATGAATGGAATGCTGGTGTTTTTTTGGCTTATTTAATTATTGTGTACACAAAAGTCGACTAACCTACATGGAAAACATAGAAGTATTTATTCACTAACTGATCGCTCAATTAAGTCCTTAAAACATATACTAATCATATAAGTCAGATGCTTTCAACATCTACTTCAAATAAGTTTGTTAATTGTAATAATGAAGGTATTTCATTATCTGTAGGGGTGAACATAGATGAGTAAATGATATTCGTTTGTACGTTAAATAGAATTTGAATAGCTACAGCACACTTCAGCATTAAGAGGGCGTGGTACATAATTCAACGCTAAAAGCATTAATATATAACTGTACGTTTCTTAAAGCCAATTTGCGAAAACTGAACAATAGAATAGCAAGGGATCCCGCGTAACGAATTAGTAATTTTGGATAAAAATTCATTCATAAAGTTGACAAATACCATTATCTAGGATTGTCATTGAGTATTTTATCCATATTGCCTTCGAAAATAGCGTAGAAATCAACTGAGGTTTTCAGCGTTTATTTATCTACCACGCAATCTTAAAAAGGGCACCAACAGATGACAAGTAAATCTTGTGCGACTTATTACAGTCGAACATATTTGATCACAGCTTTTTAACGCGTGATGTATGACGCGGACTTGGAAATGTACGCTTACATTCGATACAGTCAAATGGGACTCGTTCTACTGAAAACGTTATTTCTCGAAAGTTCTTTAAGAACAGAAAATAAACGTTATTGGAATTAGGCTATATCTTGACAAGCCAATTAGCAAGTACTTTTGCTAGGGAATATATGAAAAAACTGTAATACGCATTACAAGCTTTCTGGATGACGAAAATAAAATATTAGTACCAGAGATCACACCTTCCCTTACCTTGACAACAGAGTAAGCCCAGAGAAAGAAGAACGAAGATGGTGTCATTCCAATCCATTTTCGATGTCTTCCAAACTCCAATAGATTTTCTGAAGGTTTAAACTTTCACCGTTACACAATTCACAGCCTGTGGCAACCTATTTATGCAAATCTTCAAAGTTGTCACTCATAATACCGGCGACCATGTTCGGACACTTTGGTCAGAAAACTGTACACTGATTTTAAACTTTCGAACTGTGCCGGATTGAAAACACAGTTTTAGCGCATACGTTTTATACAAATAAAATTACTTGTACATAATAAAGCGTCCTAATCCTGCAAAAACTTAAAAACGTGCCGAAGGCTTTGATACAATCAAAACAACAAGAATCAATAGTTCACAGAAATTACGCTCAGGCAGCGCAGCCACGTGTTAACCTGCACTGGCCGGTTGCGATCATTTTAAGATCTCTCGTAGCCAATAACCGACTGACTTAGTGGCTTCGCCCGCGAACGCATGAAAAATTCCGCGATTCCGCAGAGGCAGGTTTTATTTATTTTTGTAAACGACACCGCCTTGCCGGTAAAGTACACCCTCACACTCGACCTCACGCAGCGATGCCGCGTTTGCAACTGCGCCTGCTTTCGAACCCGGCTACCGTCCGCCGTCATTGATTGCCGCAGGAGACGACCGCTCGTCCCAGCCAATGCCGCGGTAGACGGGAGTTCCGAGTGGGAAGCTCACGTGACTCCCTCTCGCCCCGCGCGCCTGCCACGCAACACCGCTTCCGCAGTGAAGCTGGTTAATTCATTAGTTTCAGATTCCAAGAAAATATTGCTTTCGTTGTGTTTTAAAGCAATTTTATGCGGGATTAAAACTGCTTTTAAAATATAACTACAAAGAAAAATTTTTGTTTCGTTGCTAAGTTGGTCGCCTGCCCAGGTTCTGCGAGATGTGGATACCTAAATTATACTACATGTTAGAAATATAAAATGTTAAAAGTTTGGCACAGGGAAAATTTCTGCAGCTTGAGCGCCGGTATCGATAATGGGCGCAAACTGACCAATCACAGAGCTTTCCATAATTTTAGGTTACATTAAGTTGATAATTTAAAACGCGAAATTTGTTTAGTTGCACTTTAAAAATGACAACACATGACTTCTGTCATTTCCACGCCTATTTAAATTTGATTTTACTTCAGTTTCGTATGTTTCTGGTAACTTAGCGACAGCAGGAAAACTAGCGACATAAATTTTCCCTGTGCCAAACTCTCCCTTAAGAAAACACATTTTCTTTCTGACCTATGGTAGAATTAACTTTAGCAGAGCTTCGGCCAATACTTTATTTCGCAGTAAATCCTAACTAATAAAAAAAACACATAATTACTAGAGGCACGATTATTTCGCGTATTGATTCTTGGCCAGGTTAAACTTCAACAACGTATACTTCTCTGTCAGCACTGTGATCGGACAACAGTTGTTTTTATACATATTTGACGGCTGCAAACCAGTAATAAAAAAGGAAATAACTCGTGGTGAAATCACGTGGTACCCGCATAAAAGGCTCGAAGCCAATGAACAATCGATAATGCCCAGTTCGTGTATAGGACTGACAAGTCTAGGTTGCTATCAGATGAATACGCGAAATAATTGTGCCTCTAATCATTACTAGAGAGGATGGTATATCGCGAACTTTTTTGGTGCCAACATACGTTTGAAAACTCTTTCTTATTACAAGTATGTTTGGGTGCTATACGTCTGACACAACGTAGTTATCTGCAGACCAACAATACGCATCAAATATTACAATAGCGGGATTCTTATTGGCTCAGTCAAATAGGGCAACAGCTCTAAGCACAAGCGAAAGCCAGTCAGTAGGGACCCCTGTTTATCGCGAAAATAATTTTGCCTCACTTTGTTACGGTGCCTTACGTGCACATCTGCAGTTCTGCTTCGTGGTCAGTGATTGGATATTTTAACTCTCGAGAGCATTGTGATTCTACCGGCAAATCACAGACTTGTGGTGTTGCAGGAACGTTATTGTAATTGGCTCAGTCAAATGAGATACTGCTCTTCACATAGACACGCTGCCAATGACCATGAAGGAGAACTGCAGATGTGTACGTAAGGCACTGAAGCAAAGTGGGGCAAAATAATTTTCGCGAAAAATAGGGGTCCCTTATCATCTCTAATCGTTAACTAAAGATTGCTGAAGTTCTCCTCCACCTCCGACGAAAAAATACAGCGAAAAATAAACGTTACAACAAAATTGAATTACTCGTCTACACTAACACACGTCATTATCAAATAGTTACATTTAATATGTCGGAAAGTTAAATGAAACACGAATAGTGTACTATGAACACGACAATTCTGAAACGTCTGTCTCCATTTCTCATGATGCGTGGTCTGACTGATGTAGACGTTGGTATTAGTGAGGAGGGGATTTCAGCCTACTTTGGGCGACTTCGGCGAAACCTAAGGCGGCCCCCTGCCCCACGCTTCAAATGCGTTGCAGTGTGTTCGTAAACAGGTTTTTACTACGAAAATATTCCACGTGTGCCAATTGTGCCAACGTACGAAAAGAAAATAAACTTCAGACCAGGTCGGAACCTCGTTGTTAAGAAGCCACGCTCATTAAAAACACTGTTTCTAAGCCCTCCAACATGGCTAAAAACGGCCTTTTCAGACTTCCGTACTTCAAAATGTACTAACCGTATGTATATGAAATTCAGATTGCGACCTGCACTGAACTTAGTTGCAGACTTTCCACCAATAAAATTATATGGTCACCGCTTAATGTCCCATAGTAAAAACCTGTCGGCGGGAACCTTGCACGCTTGTTCAGCGCTTGGCTCGTTTAGGCGGTGCGGTATTTGATGCGCCCTTCAAAGTCGACCTTACCGCTCCGTCGTTTTTGAGCCTCTCACGCGCGGGTAGGCGGCGCTCTTAAGGATTGTGTTGTTTTAGGCGGCCGCGGCCACCTGGTGAATGGTTTGTGTGTATGTGAGGCGAAAATCGACGAGGCCGCCCGACATATATGTTTTAACACTACCTCTACACCCAAAATAGTAAAAGCGCGCGCAGTGTTCCCGCCATAACGTTTTTACTGAGGGACTTTAAGCTGTCACCCTATCATTTTATTGAATCTGTCACTGTATCAAAGTACATATATCTTAAGAGACAGCCGTCTGGAAAAGTCGATTTTGTAAAAGTTTGGAGGCTTTAAAATAATGCTTACAATATGCTTTTGTCTGAAAAGTCATATTTCATGTAATCAGGAATATGTTTTCTTTTGTTAGGTAAGCATTGTCGACGTACATTTACTGGTCTCTGAGAAAAAGATAACTCCGAATATGCTGCACGCAGTTCGAGCACCAGCCATGAGGCCGCCTTAAGTTGTGTAGAAGTGCGATGAAAACATAATTTTATAATTTTATGAGATAGTGCTAGTTTTGTAGATGATACTTGTGAGTACATTTTACTCATACAAAACAATTTAGCTCGCATATTTGTCTCATAACGGTGCGTCATAAACAAAATTCGCATGTCACGCTGACATGCAAATAGTAAAAACCAATTGACTTACTTAAAAGAAATGATTCACGGATAACTAAACATTCCGTGAGCTACGCAACAAAGCATTTACAAGCCCACGCGTAATAATTTGAATTTAAAAAAAACCGCAAAAGTACAAGAAAAAAGTTCAAAGTGAACAATTTTTTAAATGCAAAAATAGTTAACTGTAAGTTATTTTAATACTTTGCTACACGTCCAATGGCATGTTATTTCCCTGTGAATTCTTTCGTTGTAGTAATTCAAGTGGTTTTTTCTATTTGCATGGCAGCGTAACATGCAACTTTTGACTTTTATGCACCGTAATGAGAAAATTATTAGAGCTAAAATTGTTTCGTAAGAGTAAATTATGCTCACAAGTATCGTCCACAAAATTAACATAATTTCATACAAATATAAAATTAAGAATTTATCGCACTTGAACACCCTTATGACAAGTGTTAGACAATTTTACTGTATTTTTAGTTTTTGAGCAATAACATTTATTAAAATTTTATAATCAATATTTTCTATTCGACAAAATATAGGATATATATTCTGGTAAACTGTTTGACATAAATAATAATCTAATATTTCATTAATTTGCCATGCATAATTATTGCAAGAGAATTATATTGTTAACTTTCCAGAATTCTCTTGCAATGATTCTGCATGGCAAATTGATGAAATATTTCATTATTATTTATGTCAAGCAGTTTGCCAAGAATGTATTCTATGGTTTGGTGAATAGAAAATTTTGGTAATAAAATTAGATTAATGTTATGGCTCAAAAACTGAAAATACAATAAAATTATTTAAAACTCCCTCTTAAGGCCGTGCACTACTCTGTTCCTACTGTTTTTTAATAGTTATTATTTAAATCTTAAACGAGTTCTGATATCTCAAATATGTTTGCCAGTGTTGTTTTTGCCGTGACAGCTGATTTTGAAGGCAGCAAATTGTACTGTTTGAATTAAAAATTCAGTTAACCAGAATTCCGTTGGTTACATAGTTAACAAAAACTACTGTAAGCCTATTCGCTATCTTTAAAAATTAGTCAACGTGGTGAAAACTATGGTAGCATGGCCTTAAAATGGGGCTGTTTTATTGCGTTCTTCCTGTTTATTATAAAACTACTCAACAGTGAGATCTGCTTTGGAATTGCATTCAGCGAACATTACACGTGTTTGTACCCAGTACAGGTCCTCCATTAAGCTTTAAAGTTTACTTTCTCGCAGCCAAAAATGACAAAAATTTATTTTTTGCTGTTAATTTTAGATATGAATCATGAAAACGTTATAGCTCTAATCTTGTATAATATAACTTAATATGTATTATTTATTCACAAATTGAGAGGAACAGGTTGATGCTACCACTAAATGTCTCACAGATGCTATCTATCTGAGCTGGGGCACCCTTGGGTTGCTGCTCTTATAGGCTACAAACTTGTAATTACGTCCACTTGGACAGGCACCTTAAGAAGCGTCCCTAGTTAATCAATTAGCACAGTTTTAGGGTTATTATTATTTTATAATTTCTCACAAGTAGACAGTAAAACTTTTTGAAGCAAAGACAAAGCCGTATCTCTGCTACTGGAGTTAAAATATTGTTACAAGTTTGGAGAGCACAAACTTTACATGTGGGCAATTCCCATGAGTTCTTTGGGATAGAGGTCTTAGAATTACAAATAAAAGAGTTAAATTAAGTACTGGATTTAATAGCTCACAAAGCTACGAAATACACAAACAGTAATCAACTAGAACTCTCACAACACAATTAGTTATGCACACAATTACTCCTGTGTCA